>JALLBF010000313.1:0-12016 GCA_036939945.1 Thalassiosira sp. AJA248-18
CGGACCTTAGGTTCGGATGGAGTCACTGCATTGTGCAAAGGCCTTTCAACTAATTCTACTCTTAAGAAACTCTCTTTGAAGCATTGCAACATAGACGAACGCGGTGGAAAGCCAATAGGTGAAATGCTAAGCTTCAAGAGACTAGGGCTAATATCTCTGGACTTGACTAGCAATTCAATTGGTCCTTTAGGCCTGATTGACATTTGTGACGGGCTCAATGAAAATACAAGTCTGAAGACGTTCAGACTGGGGGATAATTCTGTGGAACAAACCAATGATGATGCCAAGGCTCTTGACATGTTTGCTGGTGTATTAGCGAAGCACCCATCAATCATGGCGGTCGATTTTCTGCATAATAAAATCGGCACAGGAGGTGGCACTCGACTTCTGCCTGCAGTCCACGACAACAAGCAGATTACTGAGTTTAAAGTGGACTCCCGAAGCATGTGCGACCAATTGTTTCAATCACTGTTCCGAGCTAGCACTAGCAAAAAGAAGGGTAAGAAAGGAAAAGGAAAGAAAGGAAAGAAAAAATAGCCTAGATTTTATTTAAGATACATTGTTCTGCTGACCAGGCTGAAACTGTGGCGGATTAAGCTGACCCATGAACTGTTGCGGCGGCTGCATGATCTGTTGACCTTGTTGCTGCATCATTGGTTGTCCAAAACCCATGGGCATGGCTTGATATGGAGTAACACCCATCATTGGCTGCATTTGCGGTGGTGGACCTGCGTACATCATTGGTGGAGGTGGCACACCCATCATGGGTTGCTGAAATTGCATGGGTTGCTGTGGCACCTGGAATGGTGGATGGTATTGGGGTTGTTCTACTGGCTCATTCTTAACAGATGTTTGAATGTACTTTTCGAGGCTCTCAAGTTGTTTATTGAGCATGTTAACATGCGAAGCCTCACCGACTCTGGCACGGAGATAAAACGCAGAATGCATCACACTGCATACTTTGGATTGAAATGCAATGACTGCAGAGTCTACAGTCGGGCCGTCAAATCCAGGAACTTTTGCACTTGTTAAGATGATTTGCTGCATGTAGAGCAGCTGAGTACCATCGGCAAAGAAAAGTATGAGATAATTAACTAAGACTTCATAGCAAATGAATTATATTTTGTAAAGGTTTTACCTTGCGAAATTCCCATGCAATTGAAGAAAGCAGCTGCCCCCGTTGAGCTTCACTTTGTGCATTAAATGAGCCTCTTTCATTTTCGTTGGCTTGCTGAACTGCCGCCAGTGCTCCCCCGGCTACCGACGCTCTCGCATCAAGATCTACTTCCATTGCCTCTCTGTCTGCAATCTATCAAAGTGATAAGGGTTCAGGGAGAGACTGCAAAGAACGTGTAAAAAAATATAAGAAGGACTTTCACTTACAATTTTCTTTTCTAATGAATCCTGAGCTTTTACGACCTCTTCCTCCTTGAGGGCTGCCATCATCCAGCATGCATTGCACAACTCCAACAATGCAGAACCTAAACCCTTCCCATCATGAGTTTTCGCTGAAAGAATTTTCAATATCTTCAATGCTGTTTCGTTGCCGATCAGGTCTTTACCCGATGGATCTCCAAGCTTTGGCGGAGAAGCGGTGAACAACGGCGGTTCCGGCCGAGATGGTAGCGACCCCCCGTCTCGCGCATGCCACAGAGTTTCTATCTCTGGTGGCATGTTTTTAGACGTTGTGGCCAAAATACCAGCGGCAGTATCTATGCTGCCTGCACTCACTTTCTCCGTTTCCACTGGTGCCTTTTGATCCCACCTTGACCGCTTGGATGGCCTCTCTGCATCTTCTTGTGGCGGTTCAGTTTGAGTAGATGAGGGTGGCTGGTCAGGCACAACACTGGTCCCCCCCGTCTGATCCGCAGCGCTGTCAGCGGATTGGCCAAGACGCTCCTTCTCCACAGCTTTCTTGAGGTCCTCGAGAGTCAAGTCAGGATTTTTCCTCAACGATTGCATCATTCGCAAGAAGCCATTCCACAGCAAGGCCTGATCGGCGAGATCCTTCACACTTGGCCCATTGTTACCCCCCTCTTCTCCACTCCCCTCACCAACTAATGCACGGAGGTAAAGCTTTTGCGCTGTCCGAGGCCTGCCCCTCTCCTCTAAAAATTGAGTATACTCTAACCAAATCTTCCCCATCTCTCCAGCCACGGGGCAGTTGGTAGCTTGCTCATAAACCTCAGTGGCAGACTTGTTCTGTTTGTGGAGGTGTTGGGGAAGCAAGAGTTGAAGAAAATATTGTTGGGTGAGTGGACATGGAAAGGATCATCACAGTTGTGCGGACGGGTCTCGCATCTGATGATTTCGTCAAAGACTTTCATCAAAGAAGTTTGGTAGAAATTCTTTACTAATCTCAGATCTATTATTATACACTAAAATGTTGGTGTGTCTCAGCAGGTATCAGGACAACTTGGTTTTGTCTCCTGATGGTAGGCAATGGCACAATGAATCTGAGAGCAGACCATCAATGCACATGCATCATCCATTCCCATCTACAAGACCAAAACCAGCCATATGTACATACAATAGAAAGAACACCACAATTCACACGAAATATCATCGACTCACCAAATTAGACCTCCTATTCAAATTCGCATACGCCAACCACAAATTGGCAATCTCCCCCCGCACGCCTTCCATACCATGCCCCATGTCTCCCATGGTCACGTCATCGACCCAATCCAATAATGCCGATTGGAATACCGTTTGTGCGGCATTGACCCCCTCCCCCTGAAGCTTGGCCTCGGCGGCGTCGATGACAGTTTGGGAGTTGTATTGGGGTGGTGCATCGTTCATGATTTTTGTAGGTTGCGTGTGGATGGGATGACCCCTATTGGCACTGGTTTGTTTGTGAAGTAAGAAGTGTTACTTAATATGCATACAGTATAACAATGGTTATAAGATGTGGTAGGGAGACAAGATTACAAGGAAGATTAATATTAGACATCACATCGGCTGCAACATAAGATAGTGAGCTGAAGAGTATCGAGGGCAAAGGGAATAAATCTTTCACTTCTTGTCCCGGATAATACATCATGAGAACGCACTAGAAACTACATACCTGAAAACCAGGAGTTGATGACTACGCACGAGATCGATCGACAGAGAGCGAGGGCAGAGCTAGGGCGGTGTTGGGTTTATGTTCCTGGACGGTGTTGGGGCAACGGTGGCGTTCTACAAAAGGATAAGGTATGGGGCGGGCGGTGGAGGCGTTTTGATTATCTATTTATTTGTTTTGTGCATCAGTTGTGCATAATATAATAAGCAGTAAGTAAATGGCTAATAGACATAGTTTAATTCATTAGCGGTTCAATCAGCTGAAATTACTTAAATATGTGAAAGTATAACTTCATTACCCCTATATGTGATCTTGGTGTTTGGTGTTGAGGTTGAGAGAGCAAATCATCCCATCGACCATCCGGAAAATGGAATCATTCCATCCAGAATCCAGAAGAGAATCATGGAATATCAATATCAAAAGAGCAAATAAGAATAAAAGCAATGATATTCCTACCCGACATTGCAAGCTGGGCACAGGGAGGTGGCGCAGCCAACAATAACAATGACGGCGAGCAGGAGAATAACGACGGAAGCAAATAATAATAGTTTACCCATTTAACGGTAAGAACAATGATGGGCATTGATCAATTTCTGCAAAAATTACTTAATTAAATAGAAGGTAAACAGCATTACCCCTTACCTACATACTTGTACTCTCCTCCAACAAAATCTCCCTCATTATACAATTGATTCTGCTGATAATACACCCTGCATGGTTGTGTAGGGCTTTCGTTCTTGCGATATATTGGTGTTTTACATTGTACACCAATACTCTCACTGCACTCTACTTTAAAAGACTCTCTCCGAACATCTCAACAAGGCAATCATATTCCTCCTTTGCCTTGCTGTAACATTTCTCTCTCAAGCTGTGAAATACACTGGACTTTTCTACGAAGACTCTTGAACTTGAGCCTTGACCACGCACAGTGGCTTCTCCTCGATACCCGGCAGTCGTTTGCTGGCGTGTGAAGTCATCTGCCCAATTCCTGGCATTATAAACACTTTTGAAATGATGAAATCTGAATTCCTTTGCTTTGCCGGCTCCACGGAGAAAGAAATTCACTTCGTTTTCCTCTTCAATATCGGAGGTACGATATTTGGCGCAAGGTTGAGTGTACTTCAACGCTAATGGAGGCGCGCCTTTTTCAAGTTTCCCTTTTAGATTCTTAGCTCTGATGCTTGCGACTCGTACCGCAAGTGGACTCTTCGTCGCTCTATCCCCCATCTTCAACAGGCATTTCACAACAATTCTTTGTCCTTTTGTAGGCTGATGTGCCTTGACTGCATCACAGAGAGAACCAAAAGTGTCTCCTCCGTTCTCAAATGCAACTTTGACCAGCTCAATGATAGTTTTTGCACTATCCATTAGCTCTTCGATGTTCATGATAGCCCCAGAGACCAGATATTTCCGCGTATCATATGCAAATTGATCATCTTTGAGGCCGCGAAGAAATAAAAAGGGCAAGCGCAGATAGTTCATGCCAGACTTCTCTTTTACTCTGGTATCTGATTCCTCATCCATTATTCTAGCAGCACTTGTCCTTTTGATTAGCTCAAGAATTTCCACTTTGATTTCCTCTGACTCGGTAGACTCCAGTATCCCTACCAGCAACGAAACAAATTCTACATCAACGATCCTCTCGGAGAACTTCAGTGCCCGAGCAACAAATCGTTCATTTTTTGTCCTTTGCAATAGAGCAAGCATGTCGGCTGATACCTTTCTCTTCTTGTTTTTCAGCAAATGAACGACTTGCATTCCTAATTCAAACACAGCTTGATCTGATGCTCCTTCAGAATAGGAAGTAAGCATGCCAGTATTGTCCCCCGACGTCATTACTTCTGCGTCACTTGATTTGGGCCAAAAGATAACAGCAATATTCTTCTGTTTGCTCCTTGTTGTTGTCATCATCAAACCAGGTTTCCTCTAGTGATTCGTGCTTATCAAACACAGACCTGATAGTTTTTTTGCTCGCAAGTAGCTGGTCATTGATACTGAAGTCTAGATCAATTCCCACCATATTCTCGTCATCAGGTTCAACTCGACCATGACCACTTTCATCGTCATGAGGATAATCATAATCAGCATCTTGTAAAAGTGTAAGACAAACGGTGTACAATCTATTGCCATTTTTGTCGTGGCAATCTTGAAGCAAATCTACAATTCCTCTGTCCCGCCCCTTGAGATTTGCAAATTTGAGCTGATCATCTCGAAGGGAGCTGCCTTTGTAGTCATGATCTAAAAGGTATCCATGAACATGCTTGAAGTGATCACTCCAAGAAGAGACCAATGATTTCAAATTCTGCATCCTAAGAGTGAGGGCAGATGCACTAGGTAGGGTCAGAGTTCCTGAGACGACTAGATCATATTCCAAGCAAAGCTTCCACCCTCCTCCAACTGGAGTAAATTGATAATCGCAATCAGAATATAATGCAGTAGCAAACACTTCGTTTCCGCTGGATTCGGAGAGATCAATTTCCTTTACCTCACCCCGAAATCCAACATTGATGGAGCCACCCGTATGTTCTGAAGGTAGCTGGATGACCAACGTTCCAAAGGAGCCCTTTTTATTCTTTCTAGTTTGCTGCATAGTACCTTGCCCTGGCTGTAAAAGAATCGTCTTGCTAAAATTGGCCATCACCTGTTTCTGCTGCCTACGCCCGACACCCAATGCCGATGCACAGTCTTTTGCGATATCTTGCACAATAGCTTGCCATTTCTTCTTGTCCTCAAATTGTATCTCCCTAGATATATGGCCAGTTTCTTTTGCAGTCTCACTTTGAGTTAATTGAAGTTCCAACGCTTGGCTTTTTAATAGTGGGAATGCTAATCGTTCATTCATACCATGCACAAAGATCAAGGGTGAAAGATATTGCATTTTCCCAGTAACTTTCTTCATGACACAGAAGTCTCCTTTTTGATCAGCATTGCCCAGAACCGCAGTCATTTCTCTCTTCCAGCAACGTTCTTTCAGATGAGCAGCATACTCATCAAAATCTGCGTACGGAGTTTTTCTTTTCATTCGTTTTACTTGACACGAAGGTATGTGGCAAGTCCCAAAGTTGAGATCAACACTGTACATGATAATAGGCTCACAAATAGAGACGCGATGAGGAGATTCCTTGTAGCTGTCAGAGCCATATCTGTCGTCCTGAGAGCTATCAACTGCAGTTTGCTTTGCCCGACCTGATATGGGCTTACTATTTGAGTTTCTAGAAACATACCGATCTATTCGCCATGATAGGATCTTTCCTGGTCCGTAAGGTGTTTGAACGAAATCATTTTCTTTGAATGGGACTTTGTCTCGATCTTTGACTGCAATCATCTTCTCAGGTAGTCTTGCCCTTACATCGTCGATTTTGAATGGTAAATCAGCCAAATCGTTGACACTATCTGAAGAATCTACAAGATCTATCACTTCCGTTTTTGGACGTTTCGCAGGAGAAGGTTGGGCGTCAGTATCTTCATCTTCTATTGGTTCTCCCCCCCTCTTCAAAGTAAGATGAAGTGGGTATGATCTTGGATCAAGAAGAATCTTCGAGACATCTCCAGCAGGCATATTTTCACAAGATAATGTTGTGTAATAATTTGATCTGCAGTATGGTTTACATCGTCTGTTTCCCCCAGTACTAGTAACTTCTGGAGATGACGGATATGTGTATTCAATTTTCTCAATGATATCCCCAGAGGCCACAGCACCAGTCATAGCAAACTTTAGATGTTCAAGGTTCAATTCTTCGAAACAAAGGTTAAATGCTTCGTATTTCAGGGAAGGCAGGTTCTTTCTCCCCCAATCTATCAGAGCATCGAGGTCGGTTAGATCGATTTTTTTTGGTACAACTTCCAGCAGTCGCTTTGAATAGATGAAAACATGAGACTTGCTAGAAAGGAAAACTTGCTTTGCTTCGGGAGATGGCTGCTCATTCTCATCTCTCCACTGTTGTCTCCACTGTTTTTGGGCTGCACTGAAGAGCTCTAGATGTTTGCCGTTACCATGGGACAGCCGAACCGTGAAGTATGTGATGGCGTGGTTGAACCGCCCGCTACCAACATGGGCCCACTTTCTTGCCGCCTTGACAGCATACTGTTTCCGCGGCTGATTGCCTCCGGGCCCAGGCCTCCTACTTGATTGTTTAGTTCTGGCCACGGGTGTTCTGGCCATGGCTTTGGGCTTTGAATCAATACAATGATGTTTAGCGGCAGTTTAGCGTTAGGCGTAGCGGTAAGAAAAATATCTTCAACTGGGGTATACACTAAAAAAGACAGAAATTAATCCCAATAAAGTTATGCTTTACTACCTAAACAAAAATTACTCTCAAAAATCGTATGTTTCTCAGTAAAAAAATATCTTATTGTTACCCCCCTTTTGACAAATCGAAGCAAATCGACCAGCCATCGATCGTCGTCGAAGTGCGGATCATTGAGAATCATTGGAATATCAGCGCGAATAAGAATAAAGACACAATGAGTTTCCTACCCGACATTGCAAGCTGGGCACTGGGAGGTGGCGCTGGAGCCGGTGCCGCAGCCAACAATAACAATGACGGCGAGCAGGAGAATAACGACGGTGGCGGCGGCGACGGCAATGAGGCCGCCGCGGCTGCCGCCATTTCCGAGGATGAAATGCGTGCCAAGCGAATGGCACGATTGGCGGCATTGGAGAAGAAGGATTTAACTGCTGGTAGTAGCAATGGTATTAGTGGTGGAGGGGATGGATCAGATGCCCCATCCAGCATGGACGTGGACAAGCAGCCATCATCGGTGGTTGTTCCATCTCCTGCTGGAAGTGACGCGCAGCCCATGGAGGTGGACGACGAGGTAGTCAAACCCGCCGCTACTGCCTCATCGCCTCATCCCAAAGCATCAACGTCCCACTCCTCCCCCACCAAAGAAGATGTGACAATGGAACCCGCCCCAAAGAAAAAAATCAAGGCACCCCCCAAAAAAGACACGCCCGCGGACGCACAGGCCAAACTCCGTCGCAAAAAGGTACTCTTACTACGACGCGTCTTACTCGTCACCTTTGGTGAAACATCCTCCGATCGGACCACCTCCTGTGTCCACCTATCGCTCGACGATGATGACATGTACAATGCCGTCAAGTCACCGAGTGGGGTGCAGGTCCGTCACATTGCCGAATTGTTAGCGGCACGATTGTCGTTGAGTCCATCTAGCAGGTGTTTGGAAACGTTGCCGTCGCAGACGAAGTTGGGTCTGGTGGCGTATTTGGGTGGGTGTCACAAACGGGCGGGGGATGAGTTGAAGGATTTGAGGCAGGGGAAGAAGAAGGAGAATAGTTTGGAGGAGTTGTGTGGAATTTTGGAAGAGATTAGGAATCAGGTGTGTATACTAACCATGGTTGTTTGTTTGAGATGCTGGTTTTACATTGGTGGTTCGGTCTGGCAAGAAAGCGCATGAGCAATATCTCATAACCTTATACCTGGCCATTATTCTCATCTTACATGTTTCGATCTGCCAACAGGTTGTTAGCTACGCAGCTTCTTCACTCATGGTACCAGACCTCTTCGACTTAGGAAACGATGCCCCCCTCCAACTGGCCAAATGCCTCTCCACAACCTCCACGGACCCCACCTCCTCCATTACATTTGACGTGCTCGGTAAAAACTCCTCCTTTTATTATTGCGTCTGCGAAGAATTACATTCCCAGGATGCCGATTCTTTTGGAACAGTGATTGGAGACGTTGTCAAACACATTACAGATTCATTGTCCAAGGTCACCACATTGTTGGATGAGGGAGGCGCTACCGATCAGGGGGTGGGCGGAAATGGTTTATTCCTAGCTTCCGCTCTTCGGGAATTGTGCACGAACAAAAAGGCAACCGTTGCACTTGCCAAACTGCCATCGTTTCTGTTACCTCCCGCGGGCACACAAGTCGCAAATGAGAGAATTCAGCCACCCATGCCACAGGTACAGGTGCCTCCGCAGGCATCGCAACAACAAGTGACACTCATTCGCATGATGCAATCCATGCGTGGCGATTCGACACCAGCCTACCTTCGCCGCTCTGGCCCGGCGCTGGAGAAGCAAACTGTCTTGGGTTTGGTATTGCGTCTTGGTATACCTGCCGATCATCCCTCCATAGCTTCCTCATTTTCGAACCCGGCACAACGTTCGAGGAAAGATATTAGTCAAATTACAGATGGATTTCGAAGGCAGTTGGAATTGTATCAGAGTAAGTGTAATGAGTTGGTGAAGGGGCTGGTTGTGGCGGGGGAGGAGTCACGCAAGAGGGTGAGTTCAAGGGATGTTGTAGATTGCTTTCAGGATCATGGATCAGTTTCATATTCATCCCATTTATACCTCTTTGTATGATAGGTGATCCAATGGTTTATCGATGCTCTCCTTGTGAATGTTAACGCCGACGGACAACGTCCGGATAGATCCAAAAACAGCTGCGAGGAACTCCTCATGAATCTTTCAATGGTGTTGTTGAAACTCTGCGAGCCATTCTTCGCCAATCCCAAAAAGGCCCTGTTGGTCGATCCAGCCTTTGTCTCATCTCCCGAAAGCCACGGTGGCATATACGATCTGACGGGTGACAATGCCCTGCCCCGCCTCGGCGAAAACGTAACCAACGCAGCAACATACAACCCCAAGAATGCCTTTATCCCACCCTGTTTCTTCTTCTGCTCCCGTTCCCTGGCGCTGTCGGTTGTTCCAGGTGGGAGTCGATACGAAAACATTGCACGGAACGTCTACCACGCCCACCGTCAGATACGGCAACAAAATGGCGATTTACGCCACGACACTCGCTTCAACCGCTTGTTACAAGTACAATATGCAAAAGAAATCAACATGATGAGCCCCAATTACATCACTGATGTGTTTCGATTTTACAACATGGCTGCTGGTTTATTCTTGAATATGGAGAAGGAAATGCTAAGGATGATGCCAGAACATATCGTGGATGATTTGTGTTCAGTGTTGGTGTATGCGAGTAGCTTTTGCGCTAAGTTGTTGAGTGGTGTAGACTTTGGAAATTTGTTTCGGTTGACGGTGAAGTTGCTTTCGAAAGAGTATTCGAGTGTGAGTGAAGGATCTTTGTATCGTCAATTTAGACTATGATAGAGAGGATTTTCTAACCTCCCTTTTTTTTATCAACTCATTGCCACAGCTTGTTCGGAACTACAATCTACGCGCGAAGCTGGGCGATGTATTGCATGATATTTTTCTACCAGGAAATTCCGAGAGCCACAGCGAAGTCCCCGACTCAGTGACGTGTGATCCCCTAGCTGGAGGCCAGCCATACCTCACATCGGACAAGTTGTCCAAAGAAACCCTTGCACCCTCGCTTCTTCTCTTGTACGGAGAAGTAGAGAATACAGGCTTTTACGAAAAGAACGACCACCGGACCAAGATTGCAGCACTGCTCAAGTTTCTCTGGGAGAGTCCAGAGCATAAGCCAGCCTTCAAACGAATTACCGAGGACAAGAAAAGCTTCATTACATTTGCAAATGGTATCGTAAATGAAATGAACGATAAATTCGCCAGTGTTATGGAAACCTTGCCTTCCATCCGGACCGTTCAACTGCAGATGTCCAACCCACAGGAATGGGGGGCCTTGAGCGAGGAAGAACGGGAGACCATCACCAGCCGTCACGATAACAATGAGCGAGAAGTGCAACGTGCCCTCCCGCTTTGTAATTCAGTCATGAAAATGCTTGGCTTTCTCAATACAGACAAAGATATTCGTGATATGTTCCTTCTACCTGACATGTGTTCTCGCCTCGCGAATATGCTGCTGCATGTGCTAACCAAGCTTGTGGGATCCAGAGGTCTTGATTTGAAGGTAGACAACCCTGACAGTTACAATTTCCGCCCAAAGGAAATGTTGCAAGACCTTTGCGTCGTTTTTTCTTCGTTCGCTGCTGCAGATGAGTTTCAGAAGGAGTGCGCCAAGAGCGGATACTACACGCCTGACTTGATGAACAAATCGGTCAAGACTTGTAGGAAGCTTGGTCTTCTCGTTGGAGAGAGCATGGAGCTCTTTGCCCTCCTTGCCACTAAGGTCGAAGACGCATCGAAGGTCATGAATAGCGATGAAGATTTGTATGAAGACGCGCCTGATGAGTTCTTGGATCCTCTCATGCAAGAATTTATGGTGGACCCTGTTCTACTGCCAACGAGTGGTAACGTTGTCGACCGGAAGACTATCACACAGCACCTTTTGAATAATGATACCGATCCTTTCAATAGAAAGACGCTTAGTATCGATGATGTTGTTCCTGCGAACGAGCTCAAGGAAAAGATGAAGTTGTGGCTTGATGGAAAAAGGGCAGCCAGGGACCAAGCTAGTTAGTGGCGGATAGGTGTAAACTCTCTAGATTACTTGATTCTGCTCTATCTCTAGCTGTATGATTTTTCGTTTGAGTAACTGTCTATCCCAACTACGGCAGGACTGACATTTGTGTTTTAGATGGTATCATTGCGGAATTGATTTGGTATAGCCAAGACTAAGTCCCAGAGCAAGAGCTTTGCTGCTGGTGTTGGTGCTTGTGTCCACTGCAAGACTTGCCGACAAAGGAACGTCGCCACAGAATTGAATACATTCAACACCCAGTAACATTGCATTTGGTTAACATGATCCAATTTTGATACTTTATAGAGATCGGTAATGAGTGAAAGACCCCAAGTCTCCCACCTCTCACCCAATCTTAGTTGAACAAACACCAATTTGACATTGCTAGGAGATCCTCCTCTTGCACCTAGGCATGTGTCCTTTCGCTTTCGTGATATTTTACCCTAATGCCAACCATAAACAGAACTATCCTAACTTCGTGTCATCTGCGTCTCTCGGGTAGAATGTATGTCCACGTTCGTGCCCTAATTCATGGCATGCGTCCACCTGAACCTTGTTTTCACAGAATCTATTCCTACCCTTTCAACGGTGCCTGTGCGAAGACAATGTATAGTTTTCCCCTCCTAACTCG
>JALLBF010000314.1:0-10858 GCA_036939945.1 Thalassiosira sp. AJA248-18
GTCGCAATGGGTAGAGAGGCCTGATGGGTCATGGATATCGGCCACTTCGTTGAATTGATTTTTTATCTTGCAAATAATGGGCGTTGACCCGGCAACAAAGTTCCTCTGGATTTGAACATCTGTGGTACTGTCGATCATGGCTACAAGGTTGCCCAACTCATTGTCTATACTCTGTTGTGTATCCTGATATTGCGGGAGATAACTTCCGATGGATTCAGGTTGATCAACTTGACCATTTCTCTCTGTTTGCTTTCTACAAGGCTTTAGGAGGAACAGTCCGGCGATGAATTCACCGATCGCTACCAGCCTCGTCGGTAAACGGCGAGACCTCTCATCAGGCTTGCCAGAGACTTCATTGATGGCGTCGTAGTTGCCGAAGCTGTTATCTTTCATGGTCACAATGGTGATCTCGAAGTGTTGGTGCTCTAGAGTGGTCAATCCTTCATGAGAATTGAGCGTGATACCACGCTTCTCCAGATAAGTCAATGGGAATGTGCTTCGCCTTCTCACGACCAAAATGCTACCATACATGCTACATACTACCATCCAATGCGACTGGCCAACTCTCATTCATGCATGACTAAATATGTAAGGTACAATGACAAAGCATGATAACACAAGTCGTCGGTGAACAACCTCACAAATTATCTTCACGTCAAACACAAGAGCAAAAGCACACCTCCAACAGTACAATGTCTGACTTTGCTAAGTTTGTTGCCGGGGCTCTGAGGGACAAGACCATGGCGGAGTTGCTTGAGGAGACCCAACAACTCCGCGAAGAGAAACGTGCGTTTGATTTTGTTGAGATTACAGGGCCAAACCGACAGACTGTGTACGCTCGCGGACATTTGCAAAGAAGGGACGGCAATTTCAATTGGAGAAACCTGGGTGGTGTCCTTGGATCAATTACTTCCAAGTCTCCTTCAAGATATCACCTGGTCGAAATTTGGGCGAGAAACTGTCTCCTCGGGTTGGTTGTTTTCAGACGCTACAACCATCATCAGACCGAATCCAGACGAACCTTTTGAGGAAGCGAGAAAAATTAATTTAGATTTCATTCATCTGGCTGTGGGGTTGCATGGCGTTGTTTGCACTCAAGAGGAGGTTGCTTCTTCTGCTCTCTTTCAAGCCAACAATGTTAGCGAGATGTCCAGCAGCAGATTCTTGCGTTTTTTATTCGAGGATATGCCTCGGAGATCCTACCCAGACCTGTGTATTTTCCCATGTGGTGTTACACACAACACTTTGGTGGACTTCCTGTCGGCGAATAAAGGAGTTTGTTTACGACGTATTGGCATGATTCAATAACTGTGATGATCAGTTGTTTGAAAGTTGGCAAGTGATTATGTATGGCATCCAACTCGCCACTATAGTAGTAGATAAACTAGATGTGAAAGTTTATATGTTTCTAGAATCGCCTTGGACCTTGGTCTTGGATAGATGCATGCAAAACAAAGCAGGGAATTGTTGATGTATCCTCCGCTGTATATGAATGTTCAGTGGGAAAAATACCACCATTACAAAGCCACGAAGAAGTAGTAGCATGTCGAAAAGAATGAACCCTTTCCCAGATCAAAGTCTACTTTCATACAGCTTTCGTCTTGGAATAAAATGCGGAAGTAGCTTTCCAGAATGAATAAGATCATCGTGTTGTTGAAGGAGTGAACCTGAACAAAAAAGTAGTGAACTCGGTAAGATCAACCCAATACTTCAAATAGACTAGTGCTGTGCTTGATAAGAGGCGAACGGATCTAACCTTCTCGAAACGTGGCAGTGGTGCTTTGGATGAAGATATGATGAAAAATTTATGTGGGTATGTTCCGGCAATTCTTCTTTAGTTGAAGTATTGATACTTATAACCTGGCTGGCGATAAAGTATTGCTTTCTACAGAGGAGCCAGAGGAAGGCTTGAGCAGAGGAACATATCTCGCTTGATAGGCATTCACACAAAAAGTGTGGCTGTTCCATATCCCCTGCGTCCCTCATCAAGTTCAATGTTCTTGTGTACACCACATTAGCAAGCTATAAATTAGACTAAATAAAAATGTATCTCAAGCGGAGAATGACACTAAGCGAAGTCATACCCTCTATCGAGCTACGTTTCCACCTCATGCCGTTTTGAAGTTGATGATACGGCTAAACTTTTCGCTGTCCAAGGAAGCTCCACCGACAAGGGCTCCATCAATATCTGGCTGGCTCATCAAATCATCAACACTCTCTGGGGTGACACTGCCTCCGTACAAGATTCTGACACCATCTGCAGCTTCTTGATCGTACATATCAGCGAGGATTGATCGGCATGTGGCATGCACACTCTGGGCAATTTCGGGAGTGGCAACCTTTCCAGTTCCTATTGATATGAGTACAAAAATTATGTTTGTTGAGTGGACCAGGGATGAAAGAAGCACCGAGAGAATAATGTGTCAACCATTGATATCGACAAACCATACATACTACTCACCAATAGCCCAAACAGGCTCATAAGCAATAGCCACTTTATCCAAATCCTCCTTATTAATTCCCTTCAACCCCTTCTTCAACTGAACAGCGCAAACACTCCCAGCCAAGTCCTGTTCGAATTCTGACAAACTCTCACCAACGCAAAGCATAACACTCATGCCCTCGTCGATAATTTTGAGACACTGTGCATTGATGTAATCATCGGTCTCTTTAAAGATTTCACGACGTTCGGAGTGTCCGGCTAGGGCCCATTGGACGCCAATGGATTTGAGCATGGGGGTGGAGATGGCGCCTGTGTAGGCTCCGTTTATTTGGGGGCAGACACCCTGTAGAGCAAAAAATGGATGGGCATTTTTATTGTTCAGAATGTGTAAGTGCATGGAGTATATGTAGATCCAATCAGAGGGAAAATAATTGACCGTTGACAACACAAAAATAATGCTCTCAGGCAACAAATAATGAACTCACCTCAGCACCAACATTAAGCTTTCCCTCCACAGCACCCATAGCCGACTCAATAAACACATACGGAACAAACAATGCCACATCTGAATCGGGACTATCATCTGTGATCGAATCGGCAATATCCTTCGCGAGCGCCAATGCCTCGTCTTTTGACTGAGGATTCAACTTCCAGTTCCCCGAGATGAATGGCTTGCGGCCATAGAGTTGGGTAGAACTGATGGCTTGGTTGTTGCTGAGGGCCGCTGGGGCGAAGGCTGTGGCGGAGCCGAAGAGGAGGGAGGCGATGGCGAGCTTCATGGTTGTTGGTTGGAGGAGTAGAATGTATTGACAAATATTGTGGGTGGCGCAGTATGTTGTTGTTGGTGTTGTTGTTGGTGTTGTGCGTTTCCGCGGATGAGCGGCTGGCAGCGCCTGCTGCTGATGCAGCATCATCGTCAGCGATGACGTTTCATCATTTTTTTTGCAAAACAAATCTTTTCAGGGTAGGATTCAATATCTCTTTTGGCGCGCCTCATACTCGGCTAAGTCAGGAGGCGCTGCTTGATTCTGATCAACCGTTAGAAGATGATAATAGGGTAAGCGGCTGCGTTATGATGTGCGTAAAAGATGATTCAGGCAGATGGCAAAAGGACAGATTCCTATTACTATCTATTACGCTAGATATGTTCGAGGTGGCTCTAGAGCGACCATGATGCTCCCATCATCCACACCAGTCTATTCTGAAATCATCCGTGTCGGTGTGTCGTGAAGTGAAAGATGCAGTTTGTGATTCCACCAGGATGGTAGGTAGCTATCCATTGAACTGATGAAATTCCTCAACATAGATAACACATCATCTTGGGAGATCTGGGGAGATTCCAACCGAACCAGGCCAGGCCAGGGTCCCCATGATGAATAACATGTGTGATTTTGGAAGACAGGGAGATTCCGACCGAGCCAGGCCAGGCCAGGCCAGGTTCCCACGCTCCAACCATATTCTAAACACGCAAATATTATGTCCTGGTTTCAGAGCATGATTCACGTGGTGGAGAAGGCAGGGGTGATCGCAGCCACAAACTATCAAAATGATCTCCCTCTATTCAAGTGTGTTAGTCTTCCTTGCCCACCCTGCCGCTGTTGCATCGTTTGCGCAGCAGCAGCCATGGCAGTCTCAACGGGGCAACGCATCGCCCCTCCGGCAAACGCCCACATCGTTGGAACCGCCACGAGCTGATGCCCCACAGTATCCAGACCAATCTGTTGTTGCTGAGAATGTTGCTATGCATCTCGATGTAGTGAAGATAAGCGAGGAGAAATTTTATGGGTACTATCCTGAAGGGTTCAAGGATTTCAATCTAGAAAAGTTTCCTACAGATTGGACTGCATATTCTGTGGATAAAACTGACAACACTAGGAAGTGTGAGAATGGAGAATTGACACTGAAACCAACTGCAGCTCAAGGATCAAGTAGCAGTATCTGGGACACATTTCTGAATCTAGATGAACTCATCGTGCCTCCCCCATTCCAGTCGACAGACCTTGCACGTGTATCTCAAACTCCAATCCTTACTCCTGAGGAATGCTGTGAGATCACATCAGAATGTGAAAATCACTACTGGGGATGGGGATCGTCAAATGAACGGTATAGCACCCCGGCGAATCGAGTGGGGCATATGATGAAGTTGGAAGAGTTGTCATTCAGTTATACATTTGTTAACTTTACGCTGTTGCCTAGATTATTTCCTGCGATCAGTACAGCATTTCCTGACAGGACAATAAAACCTGAAGACTTGCGATTGGGTGGATGTCGTGTTGTCAAGTATGATGCTGCAGATGGTCATGTCGAGCTTGGTATGCATCGAGACGGCCTGTTTGTGACAGCCAATATTGCATTGAATGACTTGGAGTCGTATGAAGGCGGAGGTACAATCGTCGAGGGTCTTTGCAACAAGGACGAGAAAAGGGCAATTCGACTGAAGAAAGGACATGTATTGCTTCACCCTGGCGACGTGAAGCATGGGGGGGCACCAATTACATCTGGCATTCGATATACTTTGGTCTGTTTCATCCTTGACACGACATTTATTCCTCATGAAAAGTACTGCCAAGATCGTATGAAGATAGATATCGAGGCTGCAAGAGAGTTGTCCCTTGATGATGAAGCGCAAATGGAAGAACGAGACAGACTTTTGACAAGTGCGGCCAGGCATTGCGCGGATGCATATGCATTTGGTAAGCTGGCTTGTAGTGGAGAGCTTAGTGATGGATATGACGATATCATTGAATGTTTTGGTTCACTTTCATCGACGAATACAATAGATAATTTATCCATCTTATAAAGTGACACTTTTTGCTCATAGCAAGTAACTATCTGCTCCTGCGGGGAGAGGGTACAACTAGAGTGATTCATATCATTGTTTCTAAAGTAGTTTATTTACAGACGTATTGGCATGATTCAAGGACGGAATGTGATGATCAGATGGCTAGTTGGTTAAAAGTTAGCAAGTGATTATGTGTGCGACATCTAACAACTAGAGGTGAAAATCATCTGTTCATAACGTTTGGGTGGGATATAACACCGTCAACACAAAGCCACGAAGACGAGCATGCCGAAAAGAATGAATCCTTTCTCAGGTCCGAGTCTACTTTAATAGCTTTCATCTTGTAATAAATGCAGAAGTAGAATTTCTTTCCAGAATGAATAAAATCATCGTGTTCTTGAACTGCAACCGTGTTTATTGTTCTTTGGGGCAACACAAGAGTTTAAAGAGTCTTCTTGGGCTGGGTTCGATAAGAGGTGAATGGATCTGACCTCGTCAGAAACATAGCACAGGAGCATCGGAGGATGATAATGAAGAATTGCTTTATGCTTGGCGACTCAAGACATACCGCGTCTACCAAAACATGGGTATGTCCGGGCAATTCTTCTTCAGTTGCAGTCTATCTCTTGGTTGCTATCCAATATAATTTCAATATGTACATTCGATTTTACTTTACACAATTTGGAGCTGCTCTTCAACTCCGCCGCAATGCACCGGCCTACATTTTCACAATATGTGGGCAAGAGCGAATATCATTCCAAGTATGGAAAGACCCCTCGACGCAATAACATTGTCTGAGTCATTTGAAGAGCTATCTTGCTCATAAACCATCTCCTGTTGAAGAGCTACTACGAGTTCAAAAGAGGATATTATCTCGTCTTCGTCAACCGTAGCACCGTCAATGTCAGCAAGGAGTCTACGGCTTCCAAGACTACTTCCAACTAGTTTCATGTCGATTTCCCCACTGATCGAGATAGACTCGCCTTCGGTGTAGTTGAATAAGTTGGTGGGCACACGTGTTGACACCACGACTCCATTCTCGGCGGCTACATACTCTCTCGACGTGATGAGGGAAAATGCAACTGCATTGTCTTCAATTACCGGCAGGGTCGTCACTCCTTGAGTCACATACTGCATACGATGAACAACAATAATATGAAATGAAGTTGGAAAATGTGAATGCTAGACCCTTGCGCAGCAACATCAACTCGAATTAACAAAATAACTTACCATGTTGTCCAGGAAGTCGATCTCTACATCAGAAGAGATGGACTTAATGCAAACAAACAGTTCAGTATTGGGCACCAGGTCATCTGTGTTACAGGTGAAATCTTGCGGTCCACCGCATTTACAAGATTCGACATAACTGGTGACATTAGTTGATGCAGCCTCAGAC
Organism: Thalassiosira sp. AJA248-18; assembly: GCA_036939945.1. Taxonomy (NCBI): domain Eukaryota; phylum Bacillariophyta; class Thalassiosirophyceae; order Thalassiosirales; family Thalassiosiraceae; genus Thalassiosira; species Thalassiosira sp. AJA248-18. The sequence continues at coordinate 6,622 of JALLBF010000314.1, forward strand.
CCAGTAGTCGCCTCTCCCAAATCATTGTCAATGAAAAATTGCACAGAGAGATCGAAATCAATGTCAAACCTCCGCGTGTCTTCGTTGATGACCATCATTGGTCTAGGGCCCGCGGCTGGAATGATCAATTGTACAACCTGGCACAGCTCGATTTTGCTCGAGGTATTGTTCCAAATGTTGCTGCCCGCAATTGCCGATTTGTCAAGACTGTAGGCCAAAGTGAGAAAGTCGTCTGATGTAACGGATGTCATCGAAGCCACCAGTGTAATATTGATATCCGTGATGGGACTCTCACAGTCCTTCGCAAAGATATCAGTATTATAAACACGATTGTTTCCAATTGAATACTCCAATACGAGCTCATCGACACTATCCACACTGAAGTCTGCAGTGAAACCGAGGAAGGAAATGTCCCAGACAGAGGGAGTTGTTTGCAGGTGGCGACCAATATCCTTTGTTGCAGGTTTTGCAGGGCTGTTTTGTTTTCCACGGAGAAGTAGCTGGGAAGATTCAGTCATCATATTATGTTCCTGGCAGTGAGCCTAGCGTAACATTGCACGAGAAAGGAAACACTTTAGAAAGAGACTATACAATAAACGCGTTTCCCATCAAATCATGTAATAGCGACAGCATTGAATAATGCAAAGATGTCGTGAAAACTGAACTTACAAATTGCAATGTAGCGGCCGCCATGAATGAAAAAGCATTAGATATGCGCATCAATGATCTATGTATCAAAATGGACACGACGGTCAAAGATGTTGTAGTTGTGGATTTAGGATTTGTAGTGCTATCAACCGATAATCGATCAGATGCCGATGACCAAGAAGATCTGAATTATTGTTATGGCACCAAGATATGGGTGTGCTGACTGCAGACCAGGGACACGTAGACATGATTGAATAATGCGGATGCATAAGTTTCCAATCCCATCTCTCTCTCTCTTTCCCGCAGGAATCAATGATTCGAAAACGCATAAACGAAACCGTTTTCGACGCAAACAATGCAAACGTCTGGCTCATGCATCGAGTTTGAAATCATTGTCAACCTCTTTTCTACTGATTTGGTACCCTACATCTAACATCACCCACCACTAATAGGAGGGATGATGCAGAATGAATCCGTCCGACTTTATTGTACTACCAACTCACCCACACAGTGCTCATAATGCGCTGACTTCTAGTATACGAATCGAAGACAGAGGTTCGCTTGGGAGGTGGGAGCACTTTTACATAGTTATTATTTGTTCAAGACACTAATAAAAGAAAATGTTCAATCTTTTTTTGTTGAAAGCTTCTACCCATCATCTCGTCACAATGACTTAATATTTCTGGAGAGTCGTATGCTGGAATGTACATACCGTCGGTATCACCCTCCTTTAATTTCCAAACTTCGCCCATGGGAACATACTCTTCATTTAATGCCAGTGTTAGATTCTCTTCATCTTGGACTAAGTTTGCTAGTTTGGGGTAGAGAGATGCCAGTTTTATTCTATGACGTAGTTGGGATATGTGGTGTAACATTTTGTTTGGCCAGATTCGAAATAATAAAACAGCATGATGTTATGAGAACATGATTTGAGAATGACATCTGGAGCTACATGCAACACCATTTATCACGGAAGCTTGCGCATATCGAACGTCATTTAGATCAATTTAGATATACTCACCGTAACACCTTCGTATCCGCACCATTCGATTCCAATTGTACCAACGCTGACGTCATCCCTCCAGCTGCTTCACGTGCCGAGGCGAAGAATAATATATTGACGGAGATTGATGACATGGTGATGATGTGTATGATGTGTGTTCAGACACGACGGCTCCTCGAATTGTTATTGAGCTCGAAATAATGTCAAACCTATCACCTGATTGCCTAAGGATTTTTTTACACTCTCCTTTGGATGTACGCTGAACCACCAATACAATGCCTGCGTCGTTGCAATTGCAATTAGCCATGAAGTAGTGGCAACGCTATTGGATGGATGGCAAAGGCCGAAGCCGAAGCCAAAGAACGAAGAAGGCCGTCAGAGGCGGAGGTGCTCGGCTTCCAAAAATGATCGGCTTCCAGATATCCTTTACCTTCGACGGAATTCAGTAAACCGATTTCCGCTGGGGATCCTTTGAAGGATTTAGTAGGAAGTTTGGCGCCAATTACCTCCACCAAAGATCATCTCTTCCATCTGCCGCCGGCACCTTCACACATTCATCACCTCGCTCCACCGACCCGGCCGTCCATAAAATAATTAATCTCCGCACCAATAACAAACCGATACAATACAACAACGATGATGAAATCAATCTTACTGCTCATCGGGGCCACAGCAAGCCTGCCTCAATCTCACGGATTCGCTCTCCTTCAATCGACTCAACAATGCCACCAAAATAGTAACCCCACGTCGAGCTCCCTCCAAATGGCCAGCGAAGATGACTCCTCATCCTCTCTACGCATCATGGTAAATGGCATGCCCGGCCCGATGGCCACCGCCGCCGCCGAGGCCTGCCTCCGAAAGGGCCTCTCCCTCTCACCCGTCGCCATGACCGGACCCGATATCGAACCATCTACCATTACCGTATCCGATTCCATTTCAGGTAACTCGGCCGAGGTTCGCTTAATCCCAGCGACCGACGAAGGTCGCGACGATATCATATCATCCCTCGCTGGCCTTCGCGAGGCTGCTGGAGCCGAAAAAGTATTGGCAATCGACTACACCCATCCATCAGCAGTCAATGCCAACGCAATCTTTTACGCTGAACACAACCTCCCATTCGTCATGGGAACCACTGGCGGCGATCGCGATCAATTAATGAAGGATATGGTATCCCGCAAGGCATTCGCGGTTATTGCCCCCAATATGGGAAAACAAATCGTTGCCATGCAGGCTGGTTTGGAAGATCTGGCGACTAAGTTCCCATCGGCATTTGCCGGTTACAAATTGGAAGTCACCGAAAGTCATCAAAAGACCAAGGCGGATACATCGGGGACTGCCAAGGCGGTGATTGGTTCGCTTATGGAATTGAGCGATGATGATTTCGATATGGAGAAGGATATTGAAATGTTGCGTGATGATACGTCGTCGTTGGAATTTGGCGTGTCGGAGGATGCGTTGAAGGGACATGCGTTTCATACGTATACGTTGACGAGTGCGGACGGTAGTGTGCAGTTTGAGTTGAAGCATAATGTTGAGGGGAGAACGGTGTATGCGGAGGGTACGGCGGATGCGGTCAAGTTTTTGGCGACGAAGGTTGGTTCGGGGATGGAAGGGGAGGTGTTTTCGATGATTGATGTGTTGCAGGCTGGTGCGCTGGAGTAATTAATGAATAGGATGTTGAAATCTTGAATGGATCCCAGTATTCAGTAGGTTTATTTAATAGGAGGAAGAGAATTCTATGTTGGATGGCTTGAGATGGTTTATTTTTCTCTTTGTCTTGAAGATTCGTACCTACAACTTTGTCTTGTCAGTTATGCCTAACATTGACTTCATTCACCGGCGATAGAATAGAAGATGATTTTGTTCAACCACGGTAGATTATGTTAGTGCTGTTGATTTGATTATAGTTCCAAGCGCTATCTGCTCTGGCGCGTGCGGAGAAGTACAACAATAAATAGGGTGGCAGTCTCCAACCAAAATTTTTGACTATCAGGTTTCATCCATTTGGGCAGCATGTGCGGAGGCTTTTTTACATTGATGTGCAGGCATCTCAGAGAGCCGATGTAGTAGACACGATTCAACCAATAGCAGGATCCCTATGTTAAAAGTTGTGCATGGCTACCACGATTTACAATGTTGTTCCACCGGTTTTTGATATATGAAGTAGCTATGGTCGAAGCTCCAGAGATGAGCAGCAGGCTCACAGGCACACCTCGTACCATCACCCAAGCATCCAATGCCAATGCTGCAGCATCCAAAGCGGAAACATCCAATGCCAATGTCGCAGCATCCAATGCCAATGCATTCAATGCCGATGCCGCAGCATCCGAAGCCGCAGCATCCAATGCCAATGCCGCAGCATTCAAAGCGGACGAAGCGGTAGCGGCAGCACCCAAAGCCGCAGCATCCGTTTCATCCAAGGCGAAGAAAGTCACGGAAGCACCGAAAGCCTCAGCATCCAAAGCGGAAGCACCGAAAGCCGCAGCACCGAAAGCCGCAGCATCCAATGCCAATGCCGCAGCATCCGAAATGGTAGCGGCAGCACCCAAAGCCGCAGCATCCGTCGCCATCACACCCAAAGAAAAC
>JALLBF010000315.1:1183-14028 GCA_036939945.1 Thalassiosira sp. AJA248-18
TTCATCCATGCCATGTGCGCTCAAAGCACCCAGCCATGGGGCAGAGTTTTGGCTCAAGACCAAATTGGAGACCCTGCTTTTGGGACGGCTATGGTGTGTCGAGGCTGAAGCAGGTCCATCCACTGTGTCTTGGAGTGTTTGGATACTTGGTATGGGATAGGGACAGGATATGGTGGTACTCTAATGACACTCGGGTGCTTCTCATCTATGCCAAATGCGCTCAAAGCACCCAGACCCAGCCATGGGGCAGAGGTTTTAGTCAGTTTCACCTTTGGATTATTATTTCTTTGTCTTCCTTCTCAATATTAAGTTACCAAATTCCCACTCCATCTACCTCTTCAGACTTACATACTTGTTGTTTGAGTCTATAATTATTTCATCAGGAAGACTGAGACAATATTAGAGTTGTGGTAGATGGTAGGAACCATTGCAGATCAGAAAAGAAAACATGAGAGAAGACGACTGGAAACAGGGTGGCCAAGATTGAATGGACAACCATATTGGGAAAATCTATATTAGCTTCACAAAAGGAACTGAGCAGAAAATTGGATCTTATCACTTTTCATACCTGAAATGCAAGATTCGCCATTGTAATACTATACCATTAGTGATTGGAAATAAAAGGCGAAAAATCAACGATATGAGTTTGTCACAACTGTCAGAAGAAAATAATGCACCATACTACTGAGTCACAGTATTTGTTCCATTATATGGCACGTGGCTGATTACGTTACAAAGTAGGGATGCAAATGTCCATTCTACACAGCTCTAGCTTTGCCGGAATAGCATGTGAATTGCTTTCTGCTTAGCCCAGTTCGCAGAAATCATTGCAGCCAATAATGGCAGTCCACGATGAGAGGCTTGATGCATGATGTCTGGAATGACTCCTCTTCCCATGGCATGCTTCAAATTCTTCTCTGCAAACTTCCAATTCACGAGTCTATCGAAAAATCCATTTAAATACTCATTCCGTCTTTCTTGGTAATCTAAGTAATATGCGTGCTCCCACATGTCGATTGTCAAAATAGGTGTAATATTCTCTAATAACGGATTGCCTCCACCATCTGTCAGGATAACTTCGAGCTTCTGCTTCTGTTTATTATATCCCAGCCAGGTCCAACCCGAACCAAACGCCTTCATTGACACTGATTCCATTTCTTTTCTAAAGTTGTCGAATGAACCAAAATCTCGTCTTATTGTAGCTGCAAGCAATCCCGTGGGTTCCCCACCACCACCTGACCCAGCCATGCATTTCCAATAAAAGTCATGGTTCCAACATTGAGCAGCGTTGTTGTAAAGTGCGGGATTGTTTTGTCGTATTTGGTTGCTTTTTATGATTTGTACTAAATTGAGACCCCTCAGTTTTGAATCTCCATCGCTAATGAGCCGGTTAACAGTGTCGACATACCTGGATATTTCAGAGTGCAACAGTTAGGTTGTGAAGTTGTGAATAGGTATGTTTATGCTTTTCACAACTAAAAATGAGGACAATCACTTACTTTGCATTGTGTTTGAGATGATGTGCTCTCATTGTTTTCTCACTGATGACAGGTTGAAGTGCATTGTATGCATATGGAAGGCTCGGCAGTTTGAAGCGACCTTTTCTTTGATTAACGTGCATAGAACCGTGAGATGATTGCTGCGAGCCCATGGTATCAATTGCTGTTATGGAAGTAGTTGAAACTTCACAACAATTTTCAACAACACTATCACGGAACGCCGGGCTCACTCCACTATCATCCAGAAAAACGTCACAGAATGCCCGAGAGAGGCCTGGAGCTGACCCTATCTCTTTGCCATCAACAGAAACCTTCACCCCCCCATCAACCAAGCAGTCAAATTTCAGTGTCGTCCCAGGAGTCGCAGCACCCTTGGCCGATACGCCATCAAGAATCAACCGTTTGAGTGTTTCCACCGCACCTTTGTCGGACGTTCGAGGAACAACGCTTTCGGCAATGGCATCAGCCATTTTCTCGGCGCCCACTTTGAAGTTCATTTTGAGGAGAAAGGTTGTCATTTTTGATGATTTCAATGAATCTCGCAGGGTTGACAGAGCACCCGATCTATTGGACTTGGATAGGGATGCAATGCTAGATTTGGCCTTTTCATCCGAATACATCCCCACAGAGTAAACTTTAATGGGTCCCTTCTTGCGACACCCTACCCCAAACAAGGGAAGACCAGCAAGATTATCATCAAAGTTTATTTTGGTGGCGGTGTCTACCAACGCCGCGGCTTCCACTGTCGCGGCAGGAGCCATGGAGAGCGCTGCGACGAGGAGTGCCCACACAGCGACGGCAGCAATAGGGATTTTGAACACCATTGTGATTGCCCTAACAAGCAACAGCTTGGTGCCACCCACGAGAAGATTGAAGAGAGTGGAGAGTGAAATTGATGCGAATGTGAAAGGACGGGAGCGGGAGCAGGAGAAGAAGAGAAGTGAGAAGCAGGCGGGCGAGATAAGTGACGTGGCGCACCTAAAAGGGCCCGTGATAGCTGCCCAGTAACTCCCAGTAAAAGCTCCAGTAAGGTAGGTAGATAGCTAGGGGTTCTTTTACCCCTTGTTATTTAGATGATCCTGCCTGTAGATATGATGTAGCAACAGGTAGCCAATCATATCTAGCACCAGACGACGACTTGGCGGTGGCAAACTTTGGAGAACACAGTTGTACCACTACCACTACCACTACGCTACTCAATTCTCATATTAATTCTCAGCAAAGGAATATCTAAGATTTACAAGCAGTGCATTAGAAATGAAAGTTCACAGGGTTCCGATATTATTGCAAAAGTTGAAAAAAGGGTTAAACCACTAAAATCTTAGACACCCAAAACCAAGAACTAATGGGGACTTCTTTCTGTGTGGAACATGCTTGTGTTCCGAACTTAGCGTCCCATCATCATACTTGCAGAGAATCAATGAACGGATAGTCAACCTACAACTCTTCGTGAGTCATTGCATTTCCAAAATTAAGTCCTGCAAACTCCCAATTGACAAGCTTGTCAAAAAATGCATCCACATAGGCTTTTCGCTTCTCCTGGTAATCCAGGTAATAAGCTGCGCCAGAGAGACAGATATAATCATTTGCATACTCGTATTAGAAAAAGGCATGTGTTGCACACATTGACACAGAAACAAATGCCAGAAAGAGAAAAGTTCTCACCATGTTCCCACACATCAATTGTCAAGATAGGAACTAATCCATCTGTTAATGGATTGCCAGCACCTGGAAAGAAACATGCAAGCAAAACTGCAATGAGATGGAATAAAAAAATCAAAATACAGTAGGAAAACAACAGGCCTACCCGAAGTCTTGGTAACAACCAACTTTTGCCTCTTCTTATCATAGCTCAACCATGCCCATCCCGATCCAAATGCTGTCAGAGCAGCAGTCTCCATTTCATCCACCATCTTATCTAATGAGCTGAAATCCTTTTTAATTGCATCTGCAAGTAGTCCGCGGGGTTCGCCGCCACCATCAGGTTTCATGCAATGCCAATAAAAGTTATGATTCCAACTTTGCGCCACGTTATTGAATAGGCCAGCATTGTCCTGATGGAGAATCATGATATCCTCCTGGGAGAGACCCTTCAGCGTGGCGTCTCCACTTTCGATCAGTTGATTGGAAGTGTTGACATATCTGAAGCGATGATGGTTTTATTAAGCATATGACAATTGGGTGTTGGTTAAGATGAATAGAAACGAAACAATTCGATTTGCAAATATGACGCGATAATCCTCGATCGAAACTACTCACTTTGCATGATGCTTTAGGTGATGCGTCGTCAATGTCTTCTGGCTTATGACCGGTTCCAGTGCATCATAGCCATAGGGAAGATCCGGGAGTTCGAATGGCGCCGCAGCCGTACCAGATGCACCAATGAATATGACGGATAGCAGCTTGATTGGATTCATTATTACTCCTGTTTTTCCTTTTACAGTCTGATCTGCGCAGCGACACTTCTTTTCCTTTGCTTTGATTTGGTAGGTTCGAGATCATGGTTGCTTGATGGCTCTTGATGGGGTGATCTTCGTTGATAAAAGCGTGCGAGGGGCTATGTAGCGAGGCAGGGCGCCGGCGCGGGAAACCCTATACTGCCCTCCCGCCAATTCCTCGACTTTGTACTGAGGTAACGTAGGAATTAGTGGGCAGGTACTACTTAGCTTGAGGTGCAAGAAAATCTCTCAGGTAAAAACATACTAATTCCTACTAACAAGCTAAATAATGTAGAGAACGTAAGATCGTATCGTACATAGTTTGGGGAACAAGTAGCATGCTATGTGTGCATGATCTATCATCTGTGTGAAGATCTGTGATCAACCAATGCGAAATGGGATGTGGTCTCCCCAGATAGTGACAAGAGATGGAAATGGAAATGGAAGGCGGATCTCGAACCGACTTCTACATGTGCATGATATGTTGATCGTGAAAAATCATTTATTGCCCGGGAAGTAAGCCGTCGAAGGATGATAGGTAGAGGTGGTACACTATGCTCACCGATGCCCCAGCCACAGATGCCCAATGCCCACCTACTTCCACCTACCCAAGAACCTGTCTGTACTAAACATCGTCGGGTAACTGCTGTGCAAGGTGCATTGCTATAATACTGAGGACCACTGAGTGGTGAGGACGACCACGAGGAGATTTATTTAGGGCATTTTTTGACATCGCACTCGGCTCAGGAAAATAAATACTTGGCTCCCACATCCCACAATCGTTCAAACATATTAGATCTGTGAGATCTCCAATAAGTTGCTACGATTGATAGCATTATTTCTCTCTGATAATCATACACAATGGATGTTGAACACGAAGAACGCCAAGTTCCTATTGGTAAAAATGACGAAAACGACAGGACGAATGTAGACGAAACCGATGCAACAGCCAGCACATCGGCAGTGTCATCATCAGAAGCATCAGAAACTGCTCAAGTCGTGAAGAGACGTGCGCCTTCCCCACCTCGATGGAGATTCGTTAAGGAAGCCAGAAAATCCTCTGGTTATTCTTCCACGGCAGCAGGGCTGAGTGTGATAGGTCATACCTCTGAGGAATTGGGAGCAGAATACGTCCCACCGGAGATAACCTACGCTGAAAGAGTTGAACGGAGAACTGTGGGGGAATTGGCTGCCCCTGAAATCAAATACTCAGAATTCGAGAAAAATCAGCAAGAGGTGGGCAAGCTATCAATCGAAGGGCCGGCATCCGAACACGAGGAGATTTATGAGGGAGGATGCGTTATATCACATGATCCGAAGGATGAGGTGCAGCTGAACAAACATCTGAGAGAATGGGCCAAATACCAACCAAAGAAGAAAAAATCAAAAGAAACCAGCGATTATACAAACGACAAATATACTACCCTAATCGAAGAAGAAAATTTTCCACAACGCAAGTATCGGGGGGTGGGAAAGTTGGAGTTCAGCCCCGATGATTACATTGATGAACAGTTTGAGGGGGATATCCCACGGCGCAAGCTCGACGAGCTTGTAACTTCTGAAGATGACACAGCTGCACATGAGATCGCACACACAGCTGCACATGCTATAAATAAACATTCATCACCAGCCTTCTCTTCAATAGTTAACTCTGAGGACCAAAATGAAAAGGAGTCAGTGGATGATGAGTCGCGTCAGCCTTCAGAGGCAAGTGATGCTGGTGGCGACGATGATGGCGACTCAAGCAAAGTTATGAGTGAAAACGTTGAGGATCCAAGGAGGAGACGAAAAACGTGTATCTTTCTGTTACTTCCTCTTCTCATTGCGGGCGCCATCGTTGGAGTTGTACTGGGCAAGGATTCGTCGCCTGATGTTGAAAATACCAGAGCGGTAGCAGCGGTTACTATGCTCTTGAACGACACTGTTCAGCCATCAAGCTTTCCAAGTGCGAATCCTTCCCATCTTCATTCCCATGGGTTATTCGATGAGCCATATGCATCAACTCCATCGCCCAACATCACCGCAAAGCCATCAAGCGTTCCAAGTGCGAATCCTTCCCATCTTCATTCCAATGGGTTATTTGATGAGCCATACTATGCATCAACTCTATCGCCCACGCCGGGAATATCTCGTGTGACACATTTTGACCCCTCAGAACCACCAACGCCGTTCCCAACACGTCAGCCATCAGAAAAACCAAGTCTACCGCCAACCGTTTCTCCTTCGGACAGGCCCACAACATTGCCAACTCGCGAGCCTTCTGCCAATCCAAGCAAATTGCCGTCCAAATCTCCTTCGAATCCTCCAATAACTCCAGCTCCGAGTAGCCAACCTATTGCTTTTCTGGGAGTTTGTCCTGAAACTTTCGTCCCAATCTCCTACTATGGCATAGGAAAACAAGTTCAATCACAAGGCATTGTCTATAAATGTACCAGCTTCTCATGTGGTTATGATGGCATGGATCCTGGGTCAACTTCAGGCTTGTGGAAAGAAGGGTGGGAAATAGTTGGTTCGTGCAGCGGCACTGTTGCACCGGCATCATCCAGACCTACACCTTTGCCAACACGTCAACCTTCGGCACAACCAAGCAAATCATCTGTCACGCCAACACATTTTCCGTCTAATGCTCCATCTAGAGCATCCACTGAACAGGTGAGAGTCTCTTTTTTGGCGCTTTTGTGTTTTCTATGTAACAAGCACATCTCATGTCGTACTATCCAACATCTATCTGCATCATAGCCAACATCTGGGCCCTCCAAAGGCCCACAAAAACCACCAACCTCAGGCCCAAGCAAATCTCCATCTTCTTCGCCTTCAAATCGCCCAGTGACATTTTCTCCTACCAAGCAGCCTGTTGTCTTTCTTGGAGGATGTGTCAATCCTTTTATCCCACTTACCGATTACAGTGTTGGGGCTCAAGTAGAATCGCAGGGCATTGTGTATGAATGCCTCAGCTATCCGTGCGACACTTCTGGTTTTTATCCATACCCTTCATCAGGAACACCGAAAAAGGGGTGGCAAATTGTTGGCTCGTGTAGTGGCACTATAGCACCAACGACCTCCAGCCCCACTTTGTCGCCATCACATCAACCTTCAGCTCAACCAAGTCGGTCTCCATCCGTGGCTCCATCTAAATCACCTGTTGAAAAGGTGCGGATATATATTTTATTCTTTCATATTATTTCTCCTCGTTGATATGCATCTCTAATGCCGTTCTCTCAACCTTCTTCAACATACACTGTGCAACCATCTATGCAGCCAACAACAAGCCCCTCCAAAGGTCCGTCAGAATTGCCAACCAAGGCCCCATCAAACCCCCCGTCAAAAGAAGTAAGAATTCGTTATCGGACCTTTGATCTCCATCTCCTCCTCATTTGATATGAACAACATTTTTTCTACTCGTCTCACCTCTCACCACTATTTGCGCAGCCAACAACAAGCCCCTCTAAAGGACCGTCAGAAATACCAACCAGACCCCCATCAAACTCACCTTCAAAAGATGTAAGAATATCGTCTTTCAATTACTTTATATTACTGATTTATGTGCATCGATCACACTTCACATTATCATCTAATTATTTTGCCATGCGTTTTTGCAGCCTTCATCCAGTCCATCCAAAAGGCCTTCAAAATTTCCTACGTCTGCTCCTTCCAAGGCCCCTTCTGGCCAGGTGAGTAATGTGAGCTCCTTTGCCATGTCTAGGATTTGCCTTCACAAAACTTATCTCTTTGGCACCTCTTTGCCACACAGCCCACTTCAAACCCGACCCTTGAGCCGACCCTTGAGCCGACCCTTGAGCCGACCCTTGAGCCGACGCTCTTTCCCACCCTTGAGGTAAGTTGGCATTTTAAAGCGTTTCTTCTTTGTGTGCAATTGGAATTCCACAGTATCTCAACATCCATTACATCAGCCCACTTCCAAGCCGACTCAACAGCCACAACCAACATGTTCCGTCAATGGTAATTTCAATCTGTGCTTTGCTATTGATATGAGCGGATCTGTATGTGGAAACAGCGGCCTCTGTACGAGATGTCAGCCCACCAATGACTGCAACTCAGGTGGTGAGAAATTAACCGTTTGTTGCCCCAACTTTGTCAACATGCTGGAGTTTACTCGAACCTTGGTTTCCTCATTGGGTGAGTGTGATTTCATTTGATCAGATCTTGTTTCAATACCATTGACCCTTTTTTCTCACAGTTTCATCGTTGGGTCGTTGGGTTGCCATCAGGAGAACTGCCAACGGATCAAGATTTTTCAATTGTCCATTTTGGCACAGATGTCACGATCGCTAGCACATTGGAGTCCGACAAGCAGACAGTCAAAACAATAAATACGTTGATATATACTGGTGGCCAAACGAACCTAGCTGGCGCAATTTCTTCCTGTCAACAAACACTGATAGGCAGCCCTCCAGACAGAACGAACTTGATGCTCATCATCACAGACGGGGCCCCATCTGTGCCCTATGATAATGCAGAGGGCGCGGCAATAAACGCAGCAAATAATGCCAAGAATCAAGATACCTTCATCATCCCTGTTTTGATCGAGGAATCTCTCTCCCAGACTTCAGAAAAGACATTTTTGAAGAATAAAATTAGCAGTGACGGCAAAGTGTTTGTTGCTGACTTTGATGGGTTAGCAGATTTGCAAGACAGTTTGTTTGAGCAGGTAACTTGTCAAACCTAATCCTCCTACATCAATAGAATTGATAGTACACCAACTTTTCTTGTTTTATTTGCTGTTGTGGCGATTATTCATTACCTTCATCCCATTGTATTGCGACGACGCTTTGTACATGCATTCATGACGTTCTGGACTTTTGTGAGGTCAAATTTAATGCCAAAGCTCATGTTGGCAAGTTGATTGAGGAGGAGGTGTTCGTCTGGATGTGATGGAGGAAATATGAGAGTCTGATTCAGAAACGACTTTTGAACAGGCATTAGACTCCTGATTACGCTTTTATAGGATAACTACTGTCTTAGCTGAATACTCCTGAAGAAGTTGAATCGAGAGTCCCTGATGAAGTTGGCACCAAGGCAACAATACTAGTTGGGTTCCAGTCTACTGAATACAATTTATTAATTTACAATCTACGACAGAAAGAATTTCAGATGTGAAAACGATTGAGTGCAATGACGCTCAAGAAGTTGGCACCAGATTCAAATCCTAGTTTGATTCACTGCTGAACCAATTCAAGAGTAAGAAGAACCCTTAACTTAACCTACATTTCTTAACGTGAAAACCAAAGAAGTGTGTCCAAGTAATATGCGCCTCTGTTGTTTGATCTAGCAACATCGTGATTGTGAAAGAAGCAGTATCCTGCAATGTCTGCCAGAGGATGATGACTATGCACTGCCACCAACCTACATCAGCGAAGACGGCTTTGATGATGATGAGCATCGCCCTGCCTACACCACCCTCGCCCGGAGGACACCCAACCGACCTGTTGAGGTAGTAACAGGTATTCGCCTCCTGGGCCAACTATTGGTTCCCCCCACTTTGCAAAACAATTCTTCCAGCGGCGTCTCCGAGAAAATTTTGAGGATGCCAACAAACTCCTCGAAGTGGTCTCCAACCACCATACTGCCCTCACCCTATTTGCAAAATGCACCCTCCACAAACTCCGTCATCTACTTGCTTCTGAAGTGATGTACCAGCTACACATGATTGGAATGGTTACATCGCCACGGGAATTGACAACATGGTGAATGCTTTTCTTTCTCGACTCACTTGCAGTGACTCCATCCCACTTGCCTCCTTGATGATAATGATAGCATATGTTAAGTTGGCGCATGGGGGTCTTGGGTTGATGGATGCCCATACGAGGGCGATACCGGATTTTATCCTGTCCACGTGAGCCAGGCGACTCGATATGCCGAGCAGGTATTCTCATTCAACAAAACAGACGACCCATATCGCCCCCCAGCCTCTCTCTCGGCTCTATTCAACAGCCACACTAACCCTTATTCCGTTTTCGTCCGCAACTTTAATGGAGTTTTGGGAGATGTTGCCCTGGCTGGCACCCACAACAAATGCACCAACCCCGTGTCCTACTTCTTGGAATGGATCCATGCACAGCACGAGGGATCACTTGAAAACGGCGGCTCAAGATGTTACCAATGGTCGCTGATGAGGAATTGAAGCCTTGGTTGAGTAAAATTTTAATTGTATCCAGTTCCTATGCAATTATTAGTTTGAGCCGAAGTATCCAATGACATTTTTATGATTAATTTGAAGATGAAACTCCACCTCCCTCTTTTTGCCCCGACCAACCACCCCAAATGCCTTTGTGGAACAGAAATTGACCTTTTGTTGTGTCAGTGTCTCCAAAAAGGCAATGCATGACAGAATAGTGCGTGATTAGGCACCAATTATTTGCAAGATTATACAAGCTTGTGGCATTATTGGACCGGGCTCTGCTGTGAGTACGGAGCCTCAGCGGCTCATTGACGTCCTATCGGGATTACGCCCCCCCGACTCCTTCTATGGCACAACTCCCAATTTGAAAAGCACCACTATCTCCCCCATCCCATACACCAAAATTGGCTTTGACTTTATACTATCACCCCCCCCCCCGAATTTGATGGTGCTGTAGACTTAACTATGTAGTACCCTCTAAATAGTAGTATTCATTCATTCTTCATCATCACAGGTATTATTATGTAATCAATTCTCACCTTGGACACACCAAAAAATAAAATAATGATGAATGACTGTATGTGTCAAGACTGTGTCTTCATTCTTGTGTCATCTTGATTGAATTGATATTACTATAATATGTTCGTACGCACGTATAATTAGATATTAGATGATGTCATACAATACCGAAGACACAGACACCCTACATAGGGATCGCTTGCGACTTGGGACCACCACGGGAATAGTATTAGATTGAATATCTCACAACGGCCTATGTCTGATCTTGGTCTGATCTGTCAGTCCATCCATACGATTACCTACACAGCTAGCCTTTTGCATTTTCAGGCCGTTTCACGACCATCTCATTCATCACGCCACGCACATCACAGGCGCATGCACATCATCTGAACATCACCGCCAAGGACAAAGGACAAATCTCACAAATCGACATAGGGTACATATGTACCTTGGTCGGCATGCATTCTTTATTATCCTGACACTTGGGTTGACGTCCCGTTAGTTAGGCCATTTTACGTCAACCGGCACTCAACAAAAAATGCGAGGTCTACTTAAGATAAATAATTTTTCATCGATCCATCTTGTGCGACGACAACGCGACGAAACGCTCATTCATCATCAATTCTCATCATACACCATGAAGATGGGCGGCACTAATGCCGGCCCATTGCGGCAATACTAAATAATTAGACGGGTTTGAGTGCAATACTATGCCCCTTGACATCTTTATGGGCAATAGAGTGCCTCAAACCCGTCTAATTTTTCACGTGCAGGCTTAATATGTCACATAGCTACAAAATAGATAAATTTAACGATGTTATTATTAGTATTATCTGTCCTTATTTTAACATTTAGACGCCCGTCACGGCCGTTCCGCCGCACCGCAGAAGATAGCAATTAATACATGGTTGAGAT
This sequence comes from Thalassiosira sp. AJA248-18, assembly GCA_036939945.1. Classification (NCBI taxonomy): domain Eukaryota; phylum Bacillariophyta; class Thalassiosirophyceae; order Thalassiosirales; family Thalassiosiraceae; genus Thalassiosira; species Thalassiosira sp. AJA248-18. Next base: position 12,694 of record JALLBF010000315.1, read on the forward strand.
ATGAGTAAACTCATTATCTGATATGAGTACTATCTGTCCTTATTTTAACATTTAGACGCCCGTCACGGCCGTTCTGCCGCACCGCCGCCTTGCCTATGGTCATAGGAAGGAATGCCGGTCGCCAATGGGTGTGCCAAACTAGTTTGGGGCATCGCCATAGACCTACCGGTTTGCCCCGGCGGCGAGGTGTGCGTCGCCGCCATGACAAACCGGTAGGTCTATGATGCCCCAAACCCATGGGTAGTTCCGAGCCTAGCCTTTTGATTCGTCGTCAGAATCCTTGTCGGCGTTGGCATTTGCCATCTCTACGTCAACAATATCTTTGACTCCCTCGTCGGAGAGCTGAATTTTTGGAGAAAAGCACGGACTTGAAGCTCTTGGCGAGTTTGAGCTTGCCATCACCCGCTGCGCGTTTCTTTCCTGCGGTAGCACCCGCTTTCTTCTCTCCCTGCCTCTCAGCACGAAGTTTATCGCGAGCGGCGATCTTCTCCTTTCGGTTGGCAGCCCATGCCTCTTGGTCATGAGGAGCTGGCATGTACATGCCAGTTTTCTTCTTCTTGCCACCATCGCTATTGCGATTGTCAAGACCATGATGAGGGCACCAATCATATTTCTGGCCATCATGCGTGCATGTGGCCCCTGATTTGGTGATGCGCCAATCGGGGAGTGGAGCTCTCTTCTTCGCATTCGAATCAAATGAGACTCCCTTCGATCCAGCAGCTTTCGCACGCTTGAGATCGGCCGACAATGCCACAATGATGGCATCTTTATCCACTACTTCCTTGTCCCAGTCACCAGTAGATTTGTATGTCGTATACAAACTAATGGTTTCCGCGATGAGGGTGGAAGTGTCAGTGGAGGTGGGGTCTTTATTCCACCTCCTTTTCTCAGATTGAATATCCGCCTTAAAGTCAATGCACTTTGCAGTTGACAGGCTATCGAATATCAAAGTGAGGAAGCGCTGGTGATCGTATTTGACTCCATCCTTGCGGAGTGTGTCAATTTTGTTGCGCTTTTTCTGCATCGAAGTCAACAAACAACGTACATCGTTGTTGTATGATGCGAGGGTCATCTTCTCGAGATCCGTTTCTTTAGCGCGGTGATCAACCGCAAGATGTGGTTTCAACACCTCGATCATCAACTTGAGGACGCAAACATACTGCCTCCCAGTGACCTCATCCGTGTATTGAAAGAGTTTCTTGCGAGGGTAGAATGAATTGTAGCTTGTCCGCTTGATGTGATTCTTGGCAATGAAGTGGAGGGCGCTGGAGAGACGCCGGAGACGAACCTTGTAGCGGTTCACGAGGCCTTGATTCCCAGTCTTGTTTGGGTCGA
>JALLBF010000316.1:0-15461 GCA_036939945.1 Thalassiosira sp. AJA248-18
ACCCATGGAACACAAAATCCACGAATACAACAAGATTCGTTTCTTCGACTCTCCCGATAAAATGAAGCCAATCTATTCCAAGGGACCAATTCTGGTGGATGAAGACATGGGAGGATTGCACATGTTTGAAAATGTGTGTTTGACGAGTAATATCGATGCGTTACGATATCGTCCCGATCCGGATACGGCATTGCAGGGTTTGATTTATTTTACCAATGATGATGATATTTTAAGTAATGAGAAGAGGTGTGTGCCGTGTTCGAATCATCAACCCATGGAGAATTGGGATGATGATACATCCAATAATAAAGATGAGAAGGAGGATGTGGGGCACAAATGTGGTATGAACGGATTGCACGCCATGTTCGCATCATCCGTCGGAGATTGGAGCAACTGCATCATGAAAGAAGAGAATACCAAACTCATGGAATCGTATGGACAGACCCAATCTCCCACCAATGTTAGCACCATCCATTTCTTCCAGGAACCGACATTCGTCCTACAATTCAATGCATTAGATATGGAAAAGAGTTTGTTCGACATGCTAATGACATATCTACCCCATTGGGATAAGTTTTTGGGATTGGCAAATGAGGATGAAGGTACGGATGGTTTCCCCTTCCAAAGCGTTATTAGTCATTCCCTCGAGGGATGTCTATCCCATAGTCACAATTGGTTCTGCGAGGTGTTACATCAAATGTATGCATTTGGGGAGGCCAAGGAAATTCCATGGGAGGGTGATGAGAATACCCTGTATTGTTACCGTGAATTATATTACAATCAGGTGGGATATCAACGGAGTTTGGATCATGAGGGATTGGTCACGAAGAAGAATTTCGGGGAGTTTCGGGAGATATTATTTCGAAAGTTTGGTTTGCCACGGAGGAGGACTGTGGAGGATCGATTGGCTGAGGCAGAGTTTGAGGCCAAGACGAATAATAAGGGGAAGGGGGGGAATAATGACGGCAATGGGAGTGGCAATGATGATGGTACCAAGATTATTTTCTACGATAACAAATTGAGCGAACAAACGGTATGGAACGAAATGGAATCCCTAATTTCCAAGGCAAGAGAATTGGAAAAATTCCAAAATATCAAGTTTGTCACCGCCAAGGATGATTTCAATAAGCTTTCTGTCGCGCAGCAGGCTCGGAAGTTTAACGAGGCCGATGCCGTCATCATGGCGCATGGGCAGCATATGGCCAATGCGATATTTGCCGTGGATGGGACATCGTTCGTTGAGGTGGGGTGTAAGGTGGAGTCGTTGATTGGTAATCCCCGTTTCATGGAGCTGATGGATGGAAAGTATAGGTCTGTGGAGAAGTGTACGAAGAAGGATAATGATGCGGAGGGCGACGATGAGGCTGTTTGTGTCAAGTGTAAGGGCAAAGATGATGATATTGCCTTCACCATGACTCCGGAGTCTTTTGAGAAATTGATTGATGACGTAGTGGCAGGTTTACAGGGATAAATATTGGGTGGGCTACATAATAATATCCATGGGGATCAAAAAAATGAAAGAAGTTTGTGTTTTTAGCTAGGGGAAAGCAATGGGACAATTATGATAACATTTAGTAAATATGCATATTATTTTGGACGATGTCGAATAGCAGTAGTCCTTTTACTATGGTGTGGTATTTTAGACTACACACAGTTGTTAGTAGTGTGTCCGCAGGGAAACAAATAATCTACCAAGGAAATTATCGTAAGTGTATCATTTGTGCTGTTGATTATTTCTCTCTCACTGGAGGCAGCAGGCCCTTGATTCTAACCTTTTCCTCCCTCCTGTACGACAAATCCAAGAGCCCCGGCGGTGGCAAAATCGAAACCATTCTCCCATCCAAATTTACACTCACAACAATTTCAGGAACAAAGGGTACCAACACCAAATCTTCTCCCTCGCCACCATGTGGACTTTTTGGAAGAGCCACTTCTAACAAATCTTGACCTAGTCCAGGAATGGCACACATTTCACTCCCCATGACAACTCCACGAATGTTTCCAATGAACGAGTCCTCAAAGCTGCTACCGTACTGTTCATCACTATTTTCATCCAAGAATACATTCAAGCCTATCAAATCGCTCACAATATATTCATCCTCTTCCAATAGATCATCCACATTTTCGTCCTCTAATGCATACAGCACACATCCACGCATTTTCAACGCTTCCTCCCGTTCATCCACATTTTCCAATCGTATTAAATATGTTGGATTGGTATCGGTGCCAATGGTGGATGCGTCCGATCGGAGAGGCCGTCCCTGGACCAACTGTACTTCACGGGGAGATCGTCGATTGGGTTGTTTGATATGTCGTATTCCGGGCTGGCAGAGTCTATGTTGGGAGAAGTCGGTGATGGATGTCAGTTTCATCAGGCCGTGAACTCCATGAGCACCAATAATTGTTCCTTTTGGTGGTGATATGAGAGAAGAGTATTGAGTATTTCAGTGAGATACATTTTGTGAAATATGAGATAAATTTTGATTCATATTCCAACAAGATTTAGACAGAGCGTTCCAAAAAGATATTAACAACTTCCACATACCCAATTCAATATATCCATAAGTTGTAGGGTCATAGGGATCAATAGTCTTGGTATCAGGGAAGGATCTTTTATTCCTCTGTCGTACTTCTACTACTTTCATTGCATCTTCTCCCCCCGCATCCAAATAAGTTGTATCTCCCGATGACAATAGTTGATCCACCGCTTCCAATGATGTAATTTCACTAGACAATGATTTTCTTCTTCTCCTATTCGGTGATTTTTTATCCTCGCGATGCAGTTCCCTGAGTTTGGTACGAGAATCCTTAATCATGGCATCAAGAGGGTCCATGGAGAGATTGTCGGCCTTTGAGAAATTGGCATATTTATTCTTCTTTTTGGGTTTGGTTTTGGGCGGCGATCTAGGTTGTGGTTGTGCGGATTGCGAATTCGAAGAAGACGAGGATGATTGGCGGGCGTTCAATTGAGGACACATCACCGTCCTTCTTGGCAACGATGCATCAATGTGATGACTGCCAGAGAGAAAGGTATTGCCGAAGGCCGTTGCATAATGAGCAGATATAATTGAGGTTAATCCGGTGGCAACAACTAGACGCTGCATCGGAGACATGGGGCGAGGACGACAATGAAGGAGGAGGACTGGTGGATGGTGATGGTGAATGGAGGTGAAATGGGTGCAACAGATATTTTATCGATTATCTCTCAACCGATTTGAAATAAGGAGGATCTAATAACTTAAATGGCGGGAGCTTGACATCACATCATTGCCTCGCCCTCGTCCTCTGATCTGAGCGCGCTGCCGGATACCGACCAATGGAACACACAAGCAGCAGTATATCCTTCATGATGCCGAAGCTATGTGCATCATATTTGTAGCCCACCACGTCCATCTCAAATACCCTCTGATCATCGCCAGCAATCGCGATGAATTCCTCGATCGCCCAACAGAGCCCATGGGTATTTGGACGAACCATTGTGATGCAGAAAGCGTCAGTAAGGATGATTCCGACATTTCACAACCGCAAAACTGCAGGAGAGAGCATCGTCGAGTATCATTGGCTGGACGAGATCTCGTTGGAGGAGGCACATGGTTAGGTATTGCCTTGCCCGTTGATGCTGAAGAAGAAGAAGAAGAAGAAGAGAAAGACAATGACGAAAGTGGCAACGATATTATCCCCGTTTCACTGAGATGGATTGCCATCACTAACTTTCGCGAGGTGGAACAACACGGCCGGCCAAGCCGAGGTGGTCCGCTGATGGAGTATTTAGATAGAGGCCTTCTCTCGGCACATTCATTTGTACATGATCTGCACCCTAGGGGACATGAATACAACGGTTTCAATTTGCTGGTTGGAGACAATTCAGGGATCTATTATTATGGCAACAGGGTGAAGGATGAGCAAGGTTCAAGTAAGCCGCAGCCTCTGACCCGAGGAATTTATGGACTTAGTAATGGACTCCTGGATTCTCCATGGCCGAAGGTAGACCGAGGGAAGAAAATGCTACAGCTTCTTTGCCAAAAGGATACAAAAGAACAATCATCATCACTAGAATCGTTTCATGAAAAGCTCATGGACTTACTTTGTGACGAAACACAACCTGCCACTGATGAACAGCTACCGCGTACAGGTTTGGATGTTTCTTCTGAGCGTTACCTATCATCCATCTTCATCCCAAAGGGTACTTACGCAGGGAAAGATTATGGGACACGGAGTTCTACAACGATAGTAGTTGAATTGGATGGTACTGTGAGTGTCTTGGAAAGAACGTGGCCTTCAGCAAAAGACCGGTGGTTTCGGTTTCACTCCAAAGGAGTGGATAAATTGGAATTGGAAAGCATGCTGAAATCTCATATTTGATAAATAACACTTGAACTTATAACCCGAAATGAAAATTCGTGGGTGTTTGGACTATTGTTTGTTCTATTATATGCATCTAAGAAAAAGATGTAGGTGGGAGCTTGAGTTATTACTTGACTATGCATTGTACACTAAAATTTCGATATCAGGTCAACAACTCCATTTCCATGAAGTAATCCAACGACTACAACCATTCTGACGCTCTCCCTACTTTCTTCTTTACCTGATAAAATATTATCGCAATCTTCAACATCTATCGGCTTGACACCGGTGGCAACCATGTACCCGTCATCACAAACTTCCAAGTTGGACTCGTCCACAACGAATGAATCGCCACCCTTGATAGCCACACCAATCTTTCTATCTCCAGAAGGGCGTTTGCCCTCTTTCAATTCTTTTATCTTGGCAAATGTGCCTACCTTCTCAAAAATAATATCAGCATATCGTCCCTCTACGCCGTTTACTGAAATGGCACTGTAGAATTTATTCGTGCATCGTACGCAGCCAAAAAGCATTTTGTTGGTGTCCATCAAATCGTTGTCATTTGTGACTTCGTCAATCATTTTCAGCCACCGAGGTTCGAATAAATTGAGATTCCTGATGGCGTCTTTGATCAATGGCGTTTTCAATGTAAATAATGGCAGAGAGTTTGATGCACGGTTGGTCTTTGCCGATTGTTCCTCATGCTGATTGACTGTAAACTCCCATTTTTTGCGGATTGATTTACTATCTTTCAAAGAACGCAATACATTTGACGCTTGCATTGTACTTGCTGTGAGTATCTCATCCCTTTCTGCAATGACCGTGTTGAAAAGGAGGCACGATGCGAGAAATGATACAATAACAGATGCCATTGTTTCCAGAGCGCTTGATATTGCAGCTCCATCGTATGCCATCGCACCATTGTCAAAGAATGCAAGCGCCGAAGCCAGTAGGAACGGAGGCGAGCTTGTGACCAAGATTGGTGTCAGTTTTTGGGGGTCCTTCACAAATGATTGAAGAAGATCTACACGAACTTTGTTTTTGCCCTCGTCTCCAGTTATGCCCGCAATCAACGAGTGCATCAATGGAACAGGTGAATATGCCTTCCAATTAAGAACTTGCTGCGTCAATCTACGCTTGGTTTCTACAGCATATTCGTCACCTAGAAAAAGTGGTACGTCCAACCTCTGACACGCATTCACAGCAGACAAAAAATCAGCTCCATACAGAAGGTCCTCCGAATTTGGTTGTCCTTTGTTATCCCCATTCTCATCAAATCCAGCATATTGCTTTGTTAATCTGAGCACACGTTCTGGGTCTAATTCCAACACCACTCCATCGGGCTGCACTTCATCAATCAACGATGTCACTTCTTGTGCTGAATTGCATCGGAAATGAGAGGTTCCAATGACAAATACTTCTAATGATTTTGATTTGACATATCCAATGTGAGGCGATTGGATAATTTTGTCCAGTTGGCGCGACGTTAGCGGCTTCGGACGTCGCTGTGATATTGGGGCCGCATTCAAGGCATGACATAGCGACGCACGGGAGAAAATTAGGACGGAAAGAAATAAAAGCAACAATTGATTGCAGACCCGCGGTGTTTCCATCATCATTACTTCGACTGCAACAGGTCGGCCAGTGAAAGTAGTGGCGTCGTCAGAACATCAGGTCAGCACATGCCTCTACCCACAATACATGGTGTTGGATATTACATATGCTGTGGGCTGACTTCCTTCTCTTTTTATTTTCTCTTCTCGTCATCGTCATCGTCGCTTGTTGGTAAGTGAGGTGGTTCCCGCCCTTTCGTCTGTGTTGGCGCGGCGTCAGCGGCTTCGGACGTCCGTCAAAGGTCATTCTTTAATACATACCAATTGATATTCCACAATCTCGAACGTCCGCACCATGAGATTCGACAGCAATACAACTGCCGCCCGCCTTTAGGACGTCACCACGGCCTAACCACACCGCCGATGTCACTTTACATGCCCTCCCCTTCAAGCCATCGCCCAACGCAACAAGCGAAAATACACTGCAACACAAGAGCCATTAAGCCACGGACAATACAATTTTTACAATACATCTTGTTGGATGAGATTTTGATAGTTTATTTTTTGACGGCGTCCGTCGACGATGATCATGGGCGGGAGGCGTCTTTGGAGAAGATCGGGTGTTGATATCCGCCCATCTTCTCCCTCGGACCCTGATCAAAAAAAATGAGGTTAAGCTGCTTTGCCCGTAAGGGAGGGCTGAATGCTGCCTTGAAGTTTTTTTCTTCTCCAGCGAAACTTGTTCGTCTAGCATGGCTTTGAGATAACGCTCTGTTTCGGAGTCGAGCACGAACGGTGGGACCGAGCCCGCCCCCGTCGGCGATTCCTCACGCTTCCTCTTCTTCTCCTCGGAAAAAGTAGCAATGACGGGTCAATTGCCTCTGCTTTGCCACCATGGCCTCCGCTCGGCCACCGGCTGATGGACCCGTTTGGATAGTGAAACATTAGAGAAGTCGTGTATGCCCCGGCATGAGGTTTGATGACGATGGAAAAGGCTTTCAGTGGAGAGGATGGAAATGAAAATGAAGTGAAATCGAGTCGGAGGCGGGCGGGGACAAAAGAGCCGTTAGCTATCGAGACAAGGGTTCCCGCTCATTTAGTCATTGGTATCTAGGTATCTTTGAATACTATTCCTACACACGTAGACCTACCTACGTACAGTAAGATGTCGTTGCGCCGCCGGGTGACCCTATGAGGTTCTCCTCCATCATCTTCGCCTCCGCAGTCGATTCACCGCCCGACCGCCACAGGGGATGCTCTCATTCATTCCAGTTCAGCACTTTCACTTCTACCTCCACCATCATTTTCATTTCACCATCTCAAGATGACGGACGATACTCTCAGCACGAAGGCCACTCCAGCCGAACCAACGACGGCTGCCACCACGACAATGCCTGAGGGCGCCGACGACAATGACACCACCACCGCCATCACCGTCGGTCGACCTACGCCATCACCCGATCAACTCCTGCCGGCAACGGCTTCGTCGTCGAAATCTGATTCTAGTTCTCCTCATGCATGTGATGACGTCGAGATCGGCGCCCAGCACCAGCCCATCGACGCCACGCCCGATGGCGAGCAGGATGCATCGAGCCCCGACGACACGAAGGCAGCGACGGGGAACGACGATGGCGACTCATTCATTACGACGCCATCTCCATTCAAGAAGCCAGCGGCAGCGGCCGCATTGGATGCATCAGCCTCCGATTCCGATTCTGATTCCACGATGGAAGTAGAGCAAGAACCCATCGAAGCGAACGACATCGAAAAGGAACAGCACGAAGACAAGAAGCTCTCTCCTCCCCAAGGCCAGCTCTCCACCCCCACCGATCCCGTCAGCTCGCCGGGAGAATTTCCCATGTCGAATTTCGGAGGCGACGGACTTCTTTCTGGGTCGCTCATCGATAGTCCCAACGGTTCCGATGCCAGGCTTAGCAATGCCAACATCAGCGACTTTGAATTGCTCGGACGGGAGGTCATGGCCGCTGCTTCGACTGCCTCAGCAAAGCTGTCGAGATACGATGGGTTTGATGCTGGTGTGATATTGCCTCAATATCCAGGTAGTATGACGGCGATGACGATGGCGACGACACCCGGTGGTGGCTTGGATACGAACCAGTTCGCTCAGTACCCTCAGCAAGATGCTTTTCCCTTACCTCCCCACGCCCAGGCCCATCTTGACGAGACGTATGCCGCTGCCGGCTCGACCATCGTCTTCCCTCAACCCAATCCCAACGGTCGAGGAAGTGGAAATGCCTTCTTCCAAGTGACGGCCTACCGTCCAAGGAAGAGTGGTGCATCGCCTGGAGGGACACCGCCCGCCGCCTCCTCCGAGCAGGCTCGCTTCGGAGCAGCGTCATTCAACATGGACTACGTTGGTCGAGGAAAGACGCTTGCCCAACTCGCACAGCTTCCGATCCAACCGCCCGCCAAGAACAAGAGGAAGAACGTCCAGACGAGGCAACGCCCTCTTCCGCTTCGTAAACGAAAAGTGCCGGTGAATTACGATTACGATGACGAAGAGTACAAGCCGCCAGCTGCAGCCGCTACTCGAGTAGCACCTGCCGGCAAGAAACGGGATCTCGTTCGTCATAACATGCGTAGCGAGGACTATGGCGAACGCATCACGTGCAAGTGTTCAAAGTCCAAGTGCCTGAAGGTGAGAGATCACATCATTTGCTCGATTTTGTGTTGTCTCTCGAGCTCTATCGCGAGATCGAATGGGAACTCACTTTATATTCGATTCTTTGTTACGTCATCACAAAGTTGTACTGTGACTGCTTTCAGCAGAATAAGGTAAGACGAAATGCTTGATTCGCTCGTGTTACTGCATTCTTTTTTACCTCGAACTAGTTTACGACTGACAAGTTGCTTTGCGCACCACCAATGTCGCCATACAGCTTTGCTCTATCGATTGCGAATGCAAGGGCTGTAAGAACACAGAGTCCAACAGCGGTCCGAACGGAATCAGAACAAAGACTGTTGAGGCTGTATTGGCAAGGCGTCCGGACGCGTTCGAGCCACGAACGAGGGACGCCGACGAAGGCTGCAGGTGCAAGAAGAACAGGTGCCTCAAGAAGTATTGTGTACGTCTGAATTGTCCTTTTTAGTGCATTGCCTCCAAAATTGCGGCTTTCAAGGAAATCTAACTCAACTTGTGTTTTCTGCATCATCTCACATGTGACACAGATCTGCTTCAATCAGGGAAACAAGTGCGTTCCGCGCCAATGCCGGTGCAAGAACTGCGAAAACCAGCCGGGAATGGACGACGCTGAGGAGGAAGAGGAAGGTGTGTGTGTGACAACACCAACCCACCCTTCCGCGGTTCAATCTTTGGCCCTGGAGATTGTTTCTTCAGCCCTTGCGGTTGATGCCAGCGCTGAACCAGTAACATTCGATGAGTCAGTCTTCAAGGAAGCGCCCGGGCTTCCCAGCGGCTTTACTTTTGGTGTAGGATCGCCAGCATCTCTCACAAAACCGGCAGAGGTCGAGGAAGTGTAAAGGTGTTCTCCCTTTTACTCGAGGTTGTTTCTCTCTGGGCTGACCACAGTGTGTCATATCACTTCATTGATAACTTCAACCATGTTCATGTACACCAAAGGCTACATTTCTTTTTCTCGTCAGTTCATCAAGCCATCAATAATAGATAGTGCATTTTTTCGTGTCATTTTGCTGACCCAGTCGTCACTCTTCTTCGTCATCGCTGGGCCATGGCTTCACGAAATCAATTTGCTACTGGGCTGCAACACACTCGCCCTCCTGTCCACATCGACCAGCCAGCGGTGACTGATTGACGTCGCCAACGCCGGCTCATTTCCACTCTTACCAGGCATTTTTAGTTGCTTCTGTCGAACGGCACACCACCTGAGACGATGATTCATGGTTGGAGATCGCACAGAGAAGGCTCGCTAAGAAGGATGGAGTGGAAGGCGCGTTGTCTTCGACGACGTCTGCGCCAATGTTATCCTCTCTCCAACAGTAGCGCAAATGAGAAAATGGCTTAGTTTCCATGATGATAAAGAAACATTGCATAAGAGTTCCATCGTTGTCCTACTTGTAGCACAGAAAAAGGAGCATGCGAGGCTGAACTCGTCAACATTTTCGACACTCTCAATTCTGGGTTGAGGTTGTTTCATTTCAAAACTAATGTTGGCTTACATTTTGCCAGGGGGAAGCAAGTATGTAATAACTAACAAGAATCGCTAACATTAAATGTTAGATATGATATGCATCTGAGATAAAATCTCGCTAAGTTCAATCTTGGCGCTCTTTCTCATAACCTTGAAGCACTTTCTGCAAATTTAACCTCACGAGTTGAATCTTTTCCAGCACTTCATCCAAACTTTTCAACTGCATCATTGCATTCTTCTCTAAATCATGACCTACGCCCGATTGATCATGATTTTGATTGTCCAAGAAATTCTTTAGTAATTCCATCATTTCTGTCTCTCTAGTCCAAATCTGTGAACCAATTTCATGTCCTCCACCGTGAGAACTGGTCTCCTTCTGTGATGTATCCCAGAATGTCGCTATAGTTTTGCTTTGGTTCACAAAAATATCATTCTCGCCATGTATGTGAAACGAGGGCAGAGCAACAGGCGTGTCCTTTCCAGTTGTTACCAGATAGTCAAAGGTGCCACAAGCCAAAATGGCAAACTTCCATGGACATTGTTCCATATGAAATCTGTCCTTCCAAATGGTGGGATGGGAGAAATTGGTAACCATTCCCGCTCCCTGTGAAAACCCATACACGCCATCAAATGGGCCATTTTCCTTACAGAAGGTGGCCAAGTACTCCAAACTATCATCCCATTGACATGTTTCATGAGAGTCTATGGGAAATTCTGTGGTGGAGCCCCCATCAAACCAGGCTTTGAGGCGTAAGTTGGATGCGGTCGCCCAACTACGGAATGGTCCGCTGAAAAATTCATCAAGTCCTGGAAAAGAATCTGTAATGTGCGGAGCATGTACAAAAACACATTCAAAGCGGGTGGACAATTTGAGCCCCCCTGCTTGAACCGAAGCGATGTCATTGTTGGCGCCTCCACCATGAAGGCATAACAATCTGGGTTTGGAGGAATTGGGTTGAAACGAACTGTTAACATGTTGCTTCCTTGATGCAATTTCATATGTTGGCAACTCAGACAATAAGCGTTGAGAAGTTTCAGATGAGATGAAGTCCATACTCCAAACTTTGCTGGACTTGTTTGCCACAATGGACAAATCAGTGACCGCAAGCGCTTTGGTGCCTGATATTTCAGGCAAATCATCATTGACACCACCACCCACTTGAACTTCATTCCTCAACAGTCCAAACAGGTGATTAGCCATCTCTTCAATGGTTGGGTAGCTGAGCACAAACGTCGAGGGAAGATCAACCCCGAAGTGTGATTGGAGCAATTCAGAGAGTTCAGTGCTTCCGAGTGAGTCCACCCCTATATCCATCAAGCTGGTGTTGAGATCAATGGACTGACTATTGATTGTGACTACCTTTCTGACAGCAGCGACGACGTCTGCTCGAATTTGGTCTAAACCCCAAACCTTACTGTGAACTTTCCCTTTCACTTCTTTGGATCCAAGCGCCGTCCTTACTGAGGTTTTATTCATGTTCTCAGGACCAACAGATGACATGAATGCTTTCATTCTGATTGGATAATTACCCTCACGTATCAGGGTATGAGTAAGGGGAGACTTCAGCATCTCCCTTTTGTCATTCATAGACGAGAAAACCTGCATCAAAGTGTTCCTTACGTCGCTGAGCCCAAGCAGGTGTTGTCGGCTGATACGAGAATCTGCTGCCATGCCAACGTCCGCAATGGCTGGCCATTGTATCGAGGTTGCAGGGAGATCATTATGTCCCCGATAACGAACAAGTGAATCAAGATAACTGTTCGCTCCAGCATAGCAAGCTAAACGCTTGCTACCAGTTAAAGCCGAGATCGACGAAAACATAACGAAGTGGAGAATGTCGTCATTTTTCGTTTGATCATGCAAGTACCATGCACCAGCCGCCTTGGCACCGAAAGACGCTTGCACAGTCTCGGCTGTCATGTTTTGCAGCCAGTCGTCATGAACAACACCACTTGCGTGGACAATTGTATTGATGCTCCCATGTTTCTCACGGACTCTTGCAAGGAGAGATTTGACCGTCTCCTCTTCTGACATATCACAACACTCCACAGACACGACTTCTCCATCATGAAGCTGTTGAAGCCTCGAAAGTCTCTCTTCTAGGCCTTGGCCGGCGTGCTTGACCTTTCCGCTTCTCGACACAAGGACGACATGAGTTGCTCCCATGTCCACCAAAAGTTCTGCTGTGACAAGTCCAAGACCTCCAAGGCCACCCGTGATGACAGCGACACCAATGTTTGGCTCCTGTTTGTGATCGATATCCCCAATCACATGGTGTTTACTTCTCTGCAGCCTACGCACATAACGATTATTTTCCCGATACGATACGTCAACCTCCAGCATATCGCCAACGTCTCGATTCCCTTGCATCTCGTGCAAGACTAGATTGACACCATTCCTGTCAGTCCAAGAACAATCCGTATCTACACAAATCATTCGCAGGACATTGAAATTGATCTCGAGAGCTGCAGAACGCACCAGTCCCAAGATACTACCTACAACTACAGATGAGAAATCATCGATAATACTCCCACCGCCATCTTCAATCTTGGATTCAACACCATGCACATAAGGTCCACCCGCATTGCGAGTCCAAAAGCAGACCTGACGAGTTATACCATCGTCAGCGCATGTAGCATCACGCAATTTCAACACAAGTGTCTGCAAAAACAAAAGGCATTCTTCAATAAGACTATTGTCGTCGGCCCTGCTGAACTCAGTCCACACTGGAGATACTGCGACAATGAGAGTTGAAGGGATCTGATCAGCACCCAAAGATCCAATATCTGAAACAGATAATACTGAGAAATCAAGTTCTTCGGGCAATAAAGATGTGTCAAAAGAAAGGCAACCAGCAAGTTCAATTATTGCCAAACTGTCATAACTACCGATAGCGTTCTCGGCGTCGAAGTCGGCAGAAGAATGAACCCACTTCGTTGTGTACATGGATGGCTCAGGCTTAATAAAAGAGCGCAGCTTTGCTGCTTGTAACCCTTCATATGAAAGCAAAAGCCCACTTTCATCAAATATTTCCACAGTTGCAGATTTCATCTCGGAACCATCGTCTAACAACGTCACGTGGGCCCAAATCTCTCTTCCGTGAAGGAAATTGCCAGAACGGTACATTGTCACACGAGAAACCCTTGCTGGCACCCAAGATTCGCCGTTCGCATATGACTCGAACAAAAAGCCAGACACATTCAATGCAGCATCAAGCATGGCGGGGTGGGCATGATAGTAGCCATCATGAACATGCCCAAACCCCTCCGGTAACGCAACTTTTCCTAGCGCACTCATGCTGTCCTCGTTCAAGAACACAGATTGAATGCCTTGGAAGGCGCCTCTGTGATACCCATTGTCCGCCAACCTCGCATATCGATCTTTTATATCTGCGTTGGGAACTTCTCGAGTATGGCTTGCCTTTAAAGAATCTAGTGGGGCAGATCTGGAACTGGAATCGGACAATCCTATGTTGACAATGGCAATCTCGTCAATCGATGCAACAGTCAATTCATCTCCTACTGGTGACTTGCGTTTAAACTCCATCCCGCCTCCAAAATGATGCCTGCTGATCATCTCGCATCCAGCCTCAACGTCAAATGGGTGATGATACTTTACATTTACTAGCTTCACTCCCAATCCATTGCCGAAAGTGGTCCCGTTTGAATGCATCAATACGCCAGCCGCAAGGCCCATTTCAATGTATCCCGTACCAGGGAAAATTGTGCGTCGTCCAATCACATGGTCACGATACAACTCAATCAGCTTGTCGTGAAAAATGGTGTTAAATTCTAAGCCTTGCGACCCAATGGAAAGAGCGTGCTGTAAAAGAGGATGGGGAGGATTTTCAGGCCAAGGCAGCCTAGTGCGATTAGGAAAGATGCCATCCAGTGCTGAATTTGCCATCTGCGACTTCATGCCAAGGGCTATATCAATGTCTTGGAGGTACTCCTCAAATGCCAAAGGCCCCCCTTTCTCGACGGAAACCACCCACAATGGATCAGGATGTGATCCATTCTGCTTCCACCAAGATTTGGCCATCTTGGATAGGACAGGCGTTGGGCCAAACTCAACTATGATGTCACAGCTTTGTTCGTTGTGTTCCATTGCGTCTTTGAATGCATGTTCAAACAGAACTGGTGCAACAAGCTGTTTCACCCAGTGCTCTAAATCAATTATCTCCCCAGCCTTGATGATTCTCCCCGCCACAGTGCTTGCGAGTGGAGTTGTGAGTGCTTGTTGAATGTCCAGCGATTCAACGATACGCCTGAACTCGGCTTGCATTGCTCCCATCAATGGCGAGTGGAAGGCATGGGATACTTGCAAATGGACACCCTTCTTGTCCATTGAGAGGAGCACCTTATTCACTACATCAGCCATACCCGAGATGACAATGCTGTTGGGACCATTCACACTTGCCACTCCGACAAGATGTTGTTCGTCCTCGCTTAGACAGGATGCCATGGCAGCCTCGGCCTCGTTCATGCTGCAACGCACTGCCACCATTGTACCAATGTTGTGGGGGAGCTGGTTCACTAGTCTTGCCCTGGCCACCACCATCTCCAATGCTGTTTCAATAGTCATTGCACCTGCGACACAGGCAGCGGCTATTTCGCCCACACTGTGGCCAAGCACAATGCTGGGAGCTACGCCATTGGACTGCCACATTTTGGCAAGACTCCACTCCAATGCAACCAGAGCTGGCTGGGCATTCAACGTCACACGCTCTTCATCTTCTGCGTTGAACATTGTATCTAGAAGTGACTTCCCGTCAGTCAGGGTCTGGTAGATGCTTTCACATCGATCCATGGCTTTGCGAAAGGCATCGTTATCGTGGTACAGTTCCTTTCCCATGCCTGCATACTGAGATCCCTGGCCTGTAAACAAGAACACAATGTCCTTGTTTTCTTTTACTTCGTTTTCCACGACTTGATCATCAATTTCTGCAACACTTCGACGCATGTCCAGTGGAGCCTGTTGAACTATGGCATGAGCTATAGTACCGGAGTACCCGAATGAGCTCACTCCTGCCAGCAGAAGCTTTCCATCTCCCTCGTTGACCATTGGCTCGACTTCTGTGGGGAACTTTATTGAAAACTCGTGTGACTTTATGGTCTTTGCTATGAGGGGGTTCAACGTCTTGAGACCAACATTGGGCGGGACACGCTCGTGAGCTAGTACCAGAACAGCCTTGATCAGGGCTGCAATACCAGCCGCGCCTTCGAGATGCCCAATATTGCTCTTCACAGAGCCCACCATTAATGGGTGTGAATCGGACCTTGAACTTGCAAACACCTCTGCCAAAGTTTCAATCTCAATCGGATCGCCGAGGGGCGTGCCAGTCCCATGAGCTTCAATGTAGTCAACGTCATTTGGCTTGATGCCAGACGCCTTCAATGCTCTCTTGATCAACTGCTCTTGGGCGGAGCCATT
>JALLBF010000317.1:0-13878 GCA_036939945.1 Thalassiosira sp. AJA248-18
CCATCGCAAGATGATGGATGGAATGCGGCCATTCTTGTCAAGGACTCCAACAGCATGACTCAAGCATTTTGTAATCTCGTCCTGCATTATTCCGTTGCACGTCTATCATGGAAAACGATCAAGTCTCTCCGACGTTCTCGGTCTCGCCTCCGGCGAAAGAAGTGCGACCAGCACGGTTACTGCGGCAATGACGAGTCGCAGAAAGCCACGCCGCGGCCGATGACGACCCATGAAAATGATGAAGGCGCCTCCCCCGTGGAGTATGAAATATTGCAGGGATGGACAATCTTGGCGTTTCATTCCCTGTATGTTTCAACGAGAGTCGAATACTTTGTTAGATTCGTGATTCCGTTTTACTTTCATCTCAAATTTTTGGTGCTGGTTGTCACGTTCGTAGTTCCCAGTTGGGCGGGAAGGAATGGCGGAGGAGACGGAAGCAGTGATTTTGGGTTAAGTCCTGTGATATCATATTGGTTCGATTATTTGATCGTCCCAGGCGTGCATAGGATACATGAGTTCATGGATCATGATCCGAAAGGATGGGCCATACAGCAAATATGTTTGGGCGCCAGATTGTTGCCATTATTGGCCATTGATTATTTCATTTTGCCGGGCGTTTTGACAACAACCGACGAAGAAAGGCAACTTGTTCGGAAGATGAGAAGCGAGAGTAGTGGGGGAGATGCATCGAAAGCAGTCCCCCCTCTGGAGGCGTTTCCGCCTCAGATCCCTCCAGGCCAATCCTTTCCACAACCAATGCTGGGGCATGACAAACAATCAATCATAAGAGAAACCGAAAATATCTCACAATCTGCAACAAAAGAAACAGGCTTATTTAGGAACGTGCCTTTTATCCAGGATTCCTCCAGAAAATATAGAAAACAAAAGGTAGAAGAGCCGAGGCTTACTGCTGAACAACCTGATGACAGCCAATGCATCCATACAACGCCGCCTCGCAATCAGAAAACATCTGCCCTCTTCCATGAAAGTACTCCAAACAGCACTCTCACCCCACTATTTCCAAGGACCGCTCCTACTAATGCGCTCTCTCCAAGTTTGTCTAGCAAAAAATCATTCAACTCAATATTATCTCCTGCAGTAAAGAGCCGATTAGCATCATCGGCATTGAGATTAAAGAGATTCTCTCGCGATCATCGAAGCAATGGTGATGGCCTATTGAGCCCTAACCGAACTCCTCGCAGAGGGAGCGACGCATCTGCTGATGTCAATACCGATGAAATAGCAAAAGCCGAAGAAACAATCAAGAGAATAATGGAATCCCCTCCGAAAAAATGGTCCATTGAAGACAATGAAATAGATTCATCAGCTCGAAGAACACGAGGGAAACGCCGCGAGCGGCTCAGCTTGGGTGATCATTTTCGGGAAATCGTCACAGGAGATGCTAAAATTCGTGTGCGGGACCACTTGTTTGATCTTGACCTTCCATCATCTCCCCGTCGGCGCATTCGTACTACACGACCTGTCCAAGAACAAAAAAAGGGTCGTGGTGGGACTAGTTCAAGTGGTGGCAGCAGCAAAAGACGCACTGGGAATAGGGTTATGGATGAACAGGCAGACCACCCAAATGATGGTAAAAATATTGATGCACCCAACGTGACTACACGACGAAGCTCTCGCTTAGCCGAAAAGAAGGTTTCTAGTAGCCACTAAAAAGAGACAAAGAATTATCAAATTGACGTGTCTACTTTGTTAGTGTTACGATCTTCCCATCCAAAACCAGACGCTTTGGGTTGGCATCCAGACATTCTTGCAATAATTTCTTCCACTCTTTCTTCTTACCACCTTTATTATCCTTGATCAAGAGAGATTCTTGAACCTGTTTCCGTAAAGCTTTGAACTTTAACTGTTTGTTCGGAGCTTTCTTCAACGCCTTCTTCATTGCTTTCGTCACTGTCTTCTCTGATGGCAGTGGCAGGTCAGTAGTACTTGAATTCTTATTGCTGTTACTATTGGACGAAGAACCGTCATCTTCTTCTGATACAGATGCAGTTCTTGGTTTTGACTCCTCCTTCTTTGCTGCTGGCTTTGACTGTTGCTTCTTATTGTCTTCCTCTTCCTTCCTCTTTTTCTCATCCTCCCTCACTTTCACCAATAACGCCCAGATGTCATTCTTGGCTTTCTCGCCGCTGGGACCTCTCAGCCTCAACGAGTTGACGGTAAAATTGCGAAACTGCTTTTCCTTCCGCGGTACATTTTCTAGCATAGCGAGTTGATCCATGTGGGATTTCAGTGATGGAGGGGCCGTTTCGGCGGCAACTTGAATGGTCTGATTCCATGCTTCTTGGGGGGTAAGCTTTTTGGTTTTGCGCTGCTGCTGCTGGTCCCGATGTCCGGTTCCACTTTCATCGAGCTTTCGTGTTCCCCGATAGATTGTCTTTTCATACCGTTCCGCCTCGGATATGCAGGAAGTGTGATTGCGGTATTCATCTATTATGGAGGCAAGAGATGTAACTGAGTTAGACATTATTGGTTTTCAAGAGGATAAAAATGAAATATATATATCTGATCTAGCAATCGTCCAAGGCCATCAGAGTTTAATTAAAACAAATTTTGCTCCCATGGATACATGTGATAGATGTCCGATCGAGCAAGAGGTTTGATGCATCATTTGACCTTGGAAGATTTGCAGTTGGTATATAAAACTGGAAGCTTACCTCCAGGAAATGACAGGGAACAGTCGACGCTGTGAACGTATTCGTGGATGATATGATATACACCAAAGAATGGAATGGTTAATTTACAGAAATGAATAAGAAAATATAAGGGGAAAGACAAGCATTCTCACCAACTGACTGCATAGCATTCACGACATTTTGCCGCATGAAAATCTACTTTGGCTTTCTTGAATATTATAATACAAGAATTAAGTAGGAATGAAACTTAGATGAGTACATGCACAACTACAACAACAACAACTTCAGTCTGCACACGTCTTGAAGTGGTATCTTACCTTGAATGTTTCGCCACATCCGTCACAGCAGAAGAAGACCATATTGTGATGATATTGTTATCTGCTTTTGATTGGATAGGTTATTGCTCTAGCCAGATACATAAAAGATGGATGTGGATTGAGATGAACAGTAGATATCATCTGATCGGGCGGAGAATGATGCCATGTTCATGTCGAGGAAGAGGATAGATGGATGGATGTGAAGGATGGATGTGCTTGCATTATCTATCTCGCATCCGGTGCAACAGGCGACATACAGACCTAAGATCCAGAATCCAGACTACATACAGACAGACTCCAAAGATCTGGATTCCGGAAGGCTGCGGATGTATCCAATATCTTATTCTATGTATCCATACTGAGTCCTGAGTCACGAAAAATCAGGTGTTTAGTTGGGGTGGATGACACACAGCAGTCGTATTCGTGGCGAGATGAGATGACAACAACTGACGCGAGGAATTTCACAATGGGATTACTGCCGACTGACGTCCTCGAATCACATACACAAAAGAATCTCAAAACGATCCATAAATTCACCAATTCCCTGCCTCATCTAAAATCATCACATTCCCCCATCTACTCCACTATCAACAATGAAGTCCGCCGCTTTCCTCATCGCTGCCACCGCCGCTATCAGCTCTTCTGATGTGAGCGCATTCTCTTCGTTCAACGGCCAACAACTCCAAAATGGAGCACAAAATGCTGGCAGGACGATGACGATGGAATATATCCCAACGTGAGTATGACCCGCCGCGCCCGACACTCGGATCGTCCATTCCCCACATGCCGCTCGCCGTTATTGACATTTACTAACGAAGATAAACCTCACCCCTGTCCTACCTTCAGTGGAATGACCAAAGCACAATGGCAGAAGATCAAAGACCAAGAAAAGAACGCCAATAAGGGAAAGGATCTCGGCAAAGTCGGCATCACATCCTTCAAATCACGATCATTCGCTGAATGGCAAAAAGCTGGAGGAAAGAACCTCTTCCCCGTCGATCCCAACAAGGTAAAGAGTGCCGATGAGATTCCCTACATGCAACGTGCGGGGGGTAGTGCAGATGGCGCTGATTTGAAGGGAGGAGCGAAGAAGAAGGCGCCTACTTTCATGTCGTTTGGTGGAAAGAAAAAGGCCCCCGCGCCAGAGCCTGAGGCACCAAAGAAAAAGAACTGGTGGACTTTGAACTAGATGGTGTATTGGCTGAGTGGAATCGGAGATTGTGTAAATAGGGGGTCAGGTGGATGGCATGGTGATGTAGTGGGGATAATAATTGCTGGTTTTTCTATTGAGAGCTAACTACTTATGGACAACATATTATTTTTCACGGTTAAGACTCTCGTATTCAGCTTCCAAATCTACATCTCTAATACTTCACCACACGGCACCATGCAGAATCCCATCGTGTGAAGCGGCACTTTCAAGATATCTTTCCATGGCAATGTACTGAATTATGCAACCAAGTCCTATTTGCATCGTCTCATTAGCCGTGTCTCATGCAATTTAACTTTGACTACCGTATACTGGCACATCAAGAACGCTTCACTACCATCAATTTTGACATCATCGTGGGTCCCGGCACAGACTGCTGCACTGATCATCCTTACAATCGCTGCCATTGCAGAATGAGAGGGTCAGCATCATCATCGGTCCACCAAATACAATACATACTCAATATTCAAATCAACTCGACACAGATGAATATAAACAGAAAATAACGAGTTTGAACCAATCTTCTTCTACGCATACAAGCAATAAAATAATAACTGTTACATTAGGATTGACTCTCAAAGACCAACTGTAACTAACTGACTACTATACGAATCCAGGGCTGAGTGATAGTCTATCATAATCTTTGAAAGTTGAGTGCTACCCACAGCAAACAGTATTACAAAAAAATATGTTCAGCGTTCATCGAAAATGTCTCTCTCACATAACCTGTTGATTGGGTGATTGGAAAGATGGCCAATATCGACAGAAGATTTCATGGAGCTCCAAGGATAAGTGCCAATATTGCCATCCTTGCAAACATGCCGTTCTCCATCTGTCTAAAGTAACACGCACGTGGGTCAGAATCAACATCAGTAGAAATTTCATCCACTCGCGGAAGAGGGTGCATCACTATCATATCTGATGGGGCAGAATCCATTAATTCAGTATCTACTACGTAAGCACCCTGCACGTTTATGGATATCAAATTAGTTCCTGATCAAAAGTTCAAGTAGTATGAATGAAATCCAATTTTTCATGACTTACCTTAACCTTTTCGTAATCCTCCACAGTTTCAAACCTTTCCTTTTGCACCCTAGTTACATAGAGCACATTGGCGCCCTCGACTGCCTCCTTCATGTCAGTATATTCCTCTTGCTTTGCATTTGGAAACTTCTCCACATACTCTTTCACATGCGATGGCATTTCCAATGATGGAGGAGCACAGTATCTCAAAACCAATTCATGTTTGATCGAACTCCTTGCAAGCAGCTTGGCCAAGCTGTGAACTGTGCGACCATGCTTAAGATCCCCCAGCAGGACTACAACCAATTGGCCCGTGTGTTTCTTCTCATTCTTGCTGTCGCCATCTGTGACATCGAGGGAGAGCCCCAATTCATCCCAAATAGTAAATGTATCCAAAAGCGCTTGAGTCGGATGCTCACCAAC
This sequence comes from Thalassiosira sp. AJA248-18, assembly GCA_036939945.1. NCBI lineage: Eukaryota > Bacillariophyta > Thalassiosirophyceae > Thalassiosirales > Thalassiosiraceae > Thalassiosira > Thalassiosira sp. AJA248-18. Next base: position 5,628 of record JALLBF010000317.1, read on the forward strand.
TTTGGAAGCAGTTCGGGGAAGTGTCAAGTTTAGATTCTTTGAAGAGAGTACAATCTATGATAGATCTCCAAAATGTACCAAGATTGGAACCTTACCTCCATCCCCCGCATTAATCACCGGCTTGACAGTCCCCCCACCCAATGCCACTCTCTGCACACTCCCCGTCGTTGGATGGCGCAGCACAGTCACATCAGTATAACACTCCAAACAACGAATCGTATCCTCCAAACTCTCACCCTTCTTCGATGCCGATGTATTCCCACCCTTCCCTCCATCAACATGTAGGAATGTCCCGCCCAGTCGCATCATTGCCGCCTGGAAGGAGCAGGAGGTGCGGGTACTGGCCTCGTAGAATACGGATGCCAATACTCGATGCTGGAGGCGATTGTCACCACCGTGGGTGCGCACGAGCGTCCGCATGGATTGTGCGGTCTGGAAGAGTAGGAGGAGCCCGGAGGTGGAGATTTGAGTGACGGATATGAGGGGCGAGTTCTTCCATGTTTTGGGGTCGGAAGTGAGGCTGTTCGTCAGGTCGGTGAGGGTGGTGCTATTGCTGTCCGTCATGATGATGATATGATGGTGATGGCGGCTCCTTTTTCTTCGTTGTCTTTGGTTCAGCTGTATGTTTGAAGGATTTATGATGTTGGGGGTTGGGGGGGGATGAATCTGGGATTTTTCCATTGTACATAGGAATCAATTTATTAATGGCGGGCCCTTGAGATCGCGATCGTCCATGATTGATGAAGATTGATGATCAGATCCAAAACAGCAAACAGCCCAGTCGCAGTTTAGTACCACCCTCTCCACCCCAAACCAACACATTCTACCCAGCTATTACGCCCCCAGAAAGATGTCGACACCACCAGCTCCGCACAATAACGGCAACGACATCAACCCACCCGTGGCCTCGGCCTCGGCCCCCGGCCCGCCCGCCATCTCCGGAGAGGAACTCATTCGCGATTGGATTGGGAGACGCCTACAATTTGCGAACGCAATTCAAGCTCATCACCCGCAGCACCTTGTCGGTCTTCCCGGCGGTATGCCATCTCTTGCTCTTCAGCACTATCCATACTATAATCAACATCAAATTGCGGCTCTCAACCCTGCTCAAGTAAATGCTGCCATCCCCGCTAACTTATCCCAACATGCGGCTGATATTTTACGTAATTCCATCGTACAGGCACAAATGCAAGCGCAATCCTCTGCGATGAATTATCACCCACTTGCTCATATGCAAGCGCAACCGCCAATAGCCCAACAGGAAGCGGAAGCAAAAGTAGAGAGCCAGCTTCCGAATGAGGGGTCTGCCAAACCGCCAGCAGCCCCTGAATTAGCAGGAAATTCAATGGAAGAAGCACTGAAGAAAAAAATCACGCAAAAGATTCAAGAGAAACTCAAGGCTATGCAGCCTAAAATAACTACGGAAAAGGCTGCTGCTATGGAAAATTTGCTCCAAGAACAACCTCAGCAGCAGCAAACGCAAACGTCACAGATAAACATGGATCTGAGAACAATGTTGGAGAAACAACTAGCTGGGTATGCTGAGAGTCCTCGAGTGCTAGATTCGCTTTTCAGGGATAATTCAGTAGGCCAGTCTATTCGAGAAAATTTTGGTTTACCAATGAATGCGCAGCCCAGAACAGACACAATTCCGAAGCAACACGGTGGACCTATCGCTTCTCAGGATAATAATGCAGTAGCAAACAATATGAATGAAGTAGAGCAAAAACAAATGGAAAAACCGACTGCCACCAATGCCCCACCAATTACCATTCACGAAGTGCCACCTATAAAAAGGAGGAAAAGAGGATTGTCAGCCAGGATGGTGAAGAAGCAGGAAAAGGCTCAAGAAAGATCATTGAAGTTAGATGCAACCCTTGCTGCATTGGAAGACCATTCGATCCGTTCCGCAGTCATTGAAGACAGAGAGATTGCCCGAGCAAAGCGAACAGAGATGCAGCAGATATATGAGGGCCAAATCAAAGACATGGAGTCTCGGCTGAAAATGTACACAGAGCTCGAAGGTCTGGCTGAACAGATCGCGGATCTTCAATCAGCAAAGAGCAAGTCAAAAAGTTCTCGCGCCAGCAATACTGATGGGGCGTTGGATATGATTCATTTAAGTTTGAAGAATTATCGTATGCTGGAGGATACTGCAGATCGAATCCTTGACATTGAAGGAAGGAGTGGAGGGGTATAGCCAAATTCAATTATCATTGTTTCCCACGCAGAAATTAAATGACCAACGCAAAGCAATCTTGAATAATCGTTTCATTATATCTTTCCTGCCATTATCTAATCCCCTCCCCCAGTGAGAGCCTTCCAAAGCCCACCTAGTCCCTGTCCCTCCTCTTCTACTGGTTCAGCTTTTGCTCTGGGTTGACGAAAGGGTATTTCCCCGGACTCAAATTTGTTTCGTAGGTCATAGATATATTCCAAACCCGCACACTCAGCGGCGCTAACAGAAAGTGACGTTGTTATAACAAAAAGTTCTCAATGCATTTGGAATTTGCTTATGCAAGGGTAGTGACTCACCTTAGGTCTGGATGCCAGAAGTCAATGATCAGGACGTGACGGTCCTCCTCTGTTGGATTACCCGTCGAGTGTTCAAAGGATGTATCCAGTGTGGTCAGTTTTCTTTCTTCCCAAGATCGTTGTTCTTCCCCTACTTTGATCCAGCATCCGTCGGGGATCTTTAAGCCCAGGTGAGACGTCAGTATAAAATTGCGACCGTCTGTGTGAGCCCCTACCCCAGATCCGGGAGTTTGGCGGGCAAAGCAAACACCCCTCACAGCCAATGGTATATCCAACTTCTTCAGCAGATCATATGTTTTGGGGAACTTGGCACAATTTTCAACATTCCACACACCTAGCCGCTGCAGTCGAAAGGCAGACCAGCCAGTCCCCATAACCTTAGATTGCCATGCTGAATCTCCAGAGAAGAGTGCACTCTCATCTTCTTCTGCTTTTTGAAAGAGTTGTTGTTCGAATTCTTCAGCTATGATATGGGCATTTTCCTCTAGCTTGTTAGCCCATGGAAAGCTCTCCACATTGTCAGATACCTCCCAAAACGGTTTGGCTGTGAGACCATCCACGTGTTCTTCTGAGGGCTGGTGACCCTGGGTCGCCGGCTCGGGTAGTGGTAAGTCACCGCGCGCCCTGATACATCGATTTTTATCAGCATGAGATATATCATTCCAATGAGTCAATACGAATCAAGAATATGGTTGACATCTCACCTCTCGCAAAATGTACGAATACGTTCCATGCTCTGGCCCTTGGCTTCATAGAATTTCTCAATATCCACTAGACCATCATCGACATCCTCCCAAAACTGAAGTTGACGAGGAGTCAGCACGTTCAGAGCTGTGCACCTCGCTGGGCTGCGGACGCCCGATTGAAATGCATTCACCTGATAGCTCAGTAAGGATGGAGCAAGCAGCAGCAAAAGCGGATTGCAGGTAGTCGTCATGGTTGGATATGAGTTTTGTGGCGGTGGTTGTTCGGGTTGTGACTCCGTTTCAGCTGTGGCATTGGGGAAATGAGGACTTTTTGGCAGCGTGCAGCGTGGTGTTGGACGGATGAGATTGGGCAGAGGCAGTCAAGAGCCAGTGAATTCCATTAGGAATTAGTAATATAATTGGCGGGAGTGGGTGGTGACTAAGCGATCCTCCCCCCAATCCTCAATCCTGTCATCGTCGCGTCATTCCATCGAGATCTATCTCGAGATCAATCCGAACGCAGGCATAAAACTGAAGACCGATATTACATCATACTCTCTCTAAGAAGGAGGCGTTACAACTGAAAAGAAAAATGATATCCTCGAATTCCTTACCTCTTGTGGCATTTGCATTGCTATTCGTTTCCAGAGTTCAATCTCTCTCCACTCCTAATCATACCGTCGATCGCAGGAAATACCTTCATGCGTTTGGCAAAACTTTGGTTGCCGCTCCGTTCGCCATCCCAACCATCTCCAACGCCATCCCAACCGATGACGGCCAAGGCATAGCAGCCGTTACAGACTCTCAGATCGGGCGGTCTTTTCGTAAGTCGGTAGTCCGGGGTGCCCAAGTGGCAGACAAGTTGGACGAAAAATGGGAGCGATTTTCGGACTCTTTACGTGATGAAAGCAGATGTGATCCAAACACAGGACGGCGATTGTATGACAACGGAAAACGCAAGGACGGGACCCCAATCGGTTCTCCTGGCCTGGGGTCACTATGCAAACCAGAGGCACTTCTACCGTTGGACGTTGGAATGAAAGATAGTATTCTGGCCGCTGCGGTCAAGAGTGCATTGATAGCGTCTGGGGACCAAGGAGGTGCAAAGGCAGATGTGCTGTCGAAAGCGATTCAAGAAACAAAAGATTTAGTTAGACCTTCGTTCGAGAGAAGTATGCAAAATTCAGTGAGTGAAGATGAAAAGAATAGGGGAGTTTATAAGTTTGAGCTCTACTCAACTGTGAGGGCCATCACGAACTTCTTGAAAGGGGACAAATCAGCTATTAGAGCTTTCCAACTTGCATGGGGTAATGAACTTGTGTCCATGTTTGCACCCTCTGCCAATCGCAATGATTACGTATCGCCATTCCCTGAAAAAGAGGGGGAATATTCAGATTTTGACTATGACTACAACTCTCTCAAAGACTACCTCGGAAAATTGACTGTGACACTGAACCGTCTCAAATCTGGTGGTCTTCTTGGATTCTATGAAATATCTATTCCCTACGACGACTATGGGTCTGTTGTTACGATAGCTATGGACGACTATTCATCCATCGGCGCAGAAATTCTTCTTTCAGAGCAAAAGTTGGGTGAGGGCCCAATGCAAGCACTTGCCAGGGCCTTGTTTGACCAGGCGAGAATCAAATGCAATTTGGATACATTTTACATCGACCCTTCTACAACAAGACAAGATGATTATAACCCTAGTCAGCTACTGCTGTCGTTGAATAGCTTGACCAAAATGTAAATTAATTGGAAATTTCTTTTCTGTGTATTACTCATGTATTATTATTATTGCCTTTGATTCTCTCAAGTCCATTCAATTTCTGTTTCACTGTTTCGTCGTATCTAGGTGAATGCTCAATACTCCGAGTTTGGCGCACCAACCGTATCACTTCGTTGAAACAGGTACATGTACGCATGGCGGGTTGGAGGATGTTCAGAGAGAGCCACTTTCTCATCATTGAAAATAACCCACTTGCCATCCTTTTTCAAGTGCGCAACATAGTGCCCACTGCCAGTATTTTTACCAATGTGGCTAACGAGTCCTACGAGGTTGTATTTGCCATCGCCATCTTCAAGAGGCGTAGTTGATTTTCCTGTAGAGGTTCCTTCAGTGGTAGCAGCAGTAGATGTACTTTCCAGAGCTGCGATGGCTCCATCAAGATCATCCTGTTGAACGAATTTAACGAAAAAGATGAGGCGTGGTTTACAATTGGTTCTGAAGTGTCAATTTTTCGTTTCTTACCATGTGAGAGAACAGCCAATCAGCCGCACGATCGGCAGCGCCACTGCAATGTTTTACAGCTGCTCGTACTTGGTCCGCAGTGAAACAACCTAAATTTTCGACAAGGGACATGACAACAGTCTCATCAACATCAGAGCTGCTAGGCGCAGCTGCAGGCGCAGCAGCGCCTCCTTCTGGTAGGGGATCATTGAAATCAGGATCAGCATTGTGTTCGAAGACCCAGTTCATGGCTGCCTCTACATTCGATCCACCAACAGCCATCAAAGCCCGCTTGCAACCATTCATGTTGAAACCCATATCCATTAGTTGTCCTAAAGCACCTTCGTCAACGGCAGGGGCAGCTGGCGCAGCGGTAGCCTCTTCACTGCCCTTTGTTTCCTCGGGAACAAGTGTCTCACCCTCTTGTGGGCCTGTTCCTTTGTATTTTTGAAGAGAAATCTCTTCTGGCACATCAATATCTACCTCGATTTTATGGGGCTGCCAGTCTTCACCAAGTTCATAGCGTTGCATATGGACCAACAAATACCTCGGGAAATTTACAAAGCGATTTTGAGACGTTGCTCGGCTAGTGGAATTATTCAGATGAGGCCAGCGGTAGTCGTCGATTGAAGTAACAGCAGACCATTCATCCAAGCAAGCGTTGAATGAAACGGTTGGAACCTCTTTCTTTTCTTTGTCCTCGTCTACAGGGTCCTCTGATTTTTGTCGTTTGAGATCAGGCATGTTGGTATCTGGCAACGTGGATTTGGACATTGGGATGCGCAGGCTTAGCATTGGCTCAGGGGGGCTCTCTTTATATTTGATCATATTATCAGCCTCGCACACCAAACGCGATTCTGTTTTGTATGAGAACAAATGCGACGAGACGAGAGCTGGACCGCTTCCATCTTTACTCTTGAGCCTATCCCCCGCTCCCAATTCAGCTCGGTCTATCTTCTCCAACAAATATTGGAAGTATTGAGCAGCATCTTGCTGTTGTCCCGTCCTAAAATCAACATGATCATGCCCAACGACGTGTTTGAACATGCGAGGTGCCAATCGATGCTTAGGATCAGATGTGGATGGATCTGAAACTTCCGCAGACTTTGGAACCGGTCCACAAAACTCGCCACTACTCAATGCACTAGACAGTTTAGCCGCCTGGCAAAGCAAATCATCCGACGCTTTGGTGGGTGAGATCGTTAGAAGAGAGTTGTTTATTACCCCATCTTTAGATCCATAACGAGAAGATAGCTCAGGAATAGTGCCACTAAAAAGCATTTGGGCGACACTATTCATGTAACAACTGTTCCCCAGATTCTGAAGCCCATGCAGTCCTGGACCGGCGACAGGAATAAGATGCGCACCTTTCTCAGTGATGGCATCAAATGCATACGTTGCATTCAGTTCAACTTCCAATTCCGCAGTGGATTTGACCGTTTTTTGCCTGAGGGAGCGAGAGGGGGAAGCATCGAAAGAGACATTGTCAGACAAAAGTTTAGAAAGCATTGGTCCCAAGAAATGGAATGAAAATGGCTCACATTCCAGCCACCATAATTCCACGCTTCTCCAAGAGTTCCTTCAAGTTTGGGATGTTTACAGGACCATCTTCATCCTTCGCATACGAGTAACAATCGGCAGTGCTGATGTCTTCGGTGATGGTTCCAAGTTTTACAACCAAAGGATGCTTCTCTCCGGCCTCCATGAAATGATCGAGAGCACCGTTGGAACCTCCACTCCCATCCCAGTTCTTCCGCCCTCCCCCAATAAATCCATCACTGAGGTTGAGCCATAGATTTTCTGTATCTCCAGACTTTTCACACTGGTAGCACGGCAATAACAAAAGTAATCTTATTTAGAATAATGCTCGGCAATGACAACAGAAGAGCTGTATCTTGCAGGTATCGATGATGGATAGAATTTTCAACTTACCTTCCAGTCAGATGGATTGGGGCTAACCTTCACCCCATTTTCAACAAAGGGCAATGACTCTGCATACTTGCTAACAGGCTTTGGCTCGTCATCCAATTCCCAAGCCGTCAAATCTTGTTTCACGGCCAAACCAGCATGATGAATGATAGCATCAGCGCTCTGGGCCACCAACATGGGGAATGCATTCTTTGAATCATCATCATACGGCATCTCAACCAAAACTTGGGCCTTCCCACCACTATCGGCATTCTTTCCCATCAACACGATGGAATAGGTCGAAATGGTGTCATACTTGTCTTGATCCGATTGAAACCCTCCTTCCACGCCGACGCCAAGTTTTACAGCCTCCATCTGTTCGGCATTGTCATCATCGCCATCCTTCTCCTTTGGAACGCGCTTCTTGCAGATGCGAACAAACAACGCCGACGACTCCGCGCAGTCGTTGTCGCTGGACGTGAAGGCCAACTCCTCGACGGTCCCGACAAACGTCGCCAGGTTCACGATGATTCCCTTCTCGGTCGTGTAGGGAGAGTGAAAGGTGTAGACGCATTCTGAGTTGGTCACGACGTCGTGGGGGGTGGCGACCCGGCATGTTGTCGCTAGCTTGGTGATCTCTTCCATGGTGGATGGTAGTTGGCGGGCGGTGGCAGGCAGCCGTTGGTGGAAAAAACAATGTTATCTATCTCTAGAGTGTTACCGTAAGGTCAAGGCACGGTCAAGGTATGTTTGGAATGAATCGATTTATGATTTTTACCTGGGCACACGGCATTAGTGATAGCAAACTTCATAGGTACGATAGCCTCTTAGGTCCGAAGGTTCGGACCTAAGCTTCACGGCCAAACACAAAAGATCCAGAAGTTTTCATAAG
>JALLBF010000318.1:0-10818 GCA_036939945.1 Thalassiosira sp. AJA248-18
AGGAGAAGGACAGACACATTTAATGACACACGACACATCTTGTGCTGTCCCAAGTTCAAGTCCAGCTACGCCCGCCGACCCTACATATCTACCGCCCGCACAAAAAATCACATAATCAACGATGGCATCGGCGGGGGAGTAATAGCATTGAACACGACAACAAACGCGAACATCTATCCCAGTATGGAGGGGCAAGAAATGATGGACGTCGAGGGCACCGCCACCCAAGAATACGGCGAAGGCTATGGTGACGAGGCCGCCACCGACCCATACGGAGACGAATCTCAACAATACGGCGCAGTCGTCGACGACGACGGCATGATGGACCTAGACTCCATGCCCGTCACCCAAGAAGACGCCTGGGCCGTCATCTCAGCCTACTTCGAAGAAAAGGGCCTCGTCCGCCAACAACTCGATTCCTTCGACGAATTCATCCAAAATACCATGCAGGAATTAGTCGACGACAGTGGCTCCATTCGTGTATCTCCCGAAATTCAACATTCCGTGGGATACGACGAGGCGGGCTTTGACGAGGTCATGTCCAGCCCTACCAAAAAGGTGTTCGAGGTGAAGTTCGGTCAGGTCTACCTGTCCAAACCAACGACGGTGGAGAAGGATGGGACCGTCACGAACATGTTCCCCCACGAGGCGCGGTTGCGGAATTTAACCTACGCTGCCCCCCTTTATGTGGATGTGACCATGAACGAATATCGCGTACGGAGCGATGCCAACGTTGGTGATCCCACCGAAGAGATGGGAACGCCCGTTTCCACCGAGGAGGCCAGGAAAGAATTTCTGGGATATGTTCCCATCATGTTACGGTCGTTATTCTGCGTGTTGAGCGATAAGGACGATGCCCAGCTGGCCGATTTGGGGGAATGTATTTATGATCAGGGGGGGTACTTTGTCATTAATGGTTCCGAAAAGGTAATTGTGGCGCAGGAACGAATGTCGAATAATCACGTCTACGCGTTCAAGAAGAAACAACCATCCAAATTCTCGTGGGTCATTGAGACACGATCGCAGGTGGAGAATTCCACCAGGCCGACTTCTACATTGTACATTCAAATGTATCAAAAGGGGGGCAAGGGAAGCATTGAGGGGAATCAAATTCGCAGTACATTGCCGTATATCCGCACGGACATTCCCGTGGTGATTATCTTTCGTGCATTGGGATATGTTGCCGATCGGGATATTATCGAACACGTCGTATACGATTTGACTGATGGCGAAATGATGGATTTGTTCCGTCCCAGTTTGGAGGAATCGTTCGTCATTCAAAAACAGGAGGTGGCGTTAGATTTTATTGGGAGGAGGGGAAGTGCAAGGGATGTGACCAAAGATGATCGTATTAGGTATGCGGCGGGGATTTTGCAAAAGGAGGTATTGCCACATGTGGGGACCGAGGAGCACTGTGAGACGAAGAAGGGGTTCTTCATGGGGTATGCTGTGCACAAGCTGCTGATGTGTAAGTTGGGGAGGGCGGATGAGGATGATCGTGATCATTTTGGGAAGAAGAGGTTGGATTTGGCGGGGCCGTTGTTGGGGGGGTTGTTCCGTGTTTTGTTTCGCAAATTGACGAAGGATGTGAGGAGGCATTTGCAGCGATGTTTGGATGAGGGGAAGCATTTCAATATTGGGGCAGCCATCAAGTCGAATCACATATCTGATGGTTTGAAGTACAGTTTGGCAACTGGAAATTGTAAGTATATACCGCTCTTCCCTGATTATTTTCTTTGTCTGGACTCTGCCCTGACGCCAAATTTCCCTCCCACTATGGTACAGGGGGCGATAAGGGAAACACTTCCAAAGCCGGTGTTTCTCAAGTGTTGAATCGGTTAACCTACGCCTCCTCCCTCTCCCACCTCCGACGCAGCAACACCCCCCTCGCTCGTACGGGAAAACAGGCCAAGCCGCGTCAACTTCACAACTCCCATTGGGGCATGGTATGTCCTGCCGAAACCCCCGAGGGACAAGCTGTCGGCCTCGTCAAAAACATGGCGCTCATGGCATACATTACTACCGGAACATCTCAGGTCCCAGTCATGGAATTCTTGGAAGAGTTTAGCACAGAGAACTTGACAGACATCCTGCCATCGGTCATTGCCGAACCCACCACGTGTAAGATTTTCGTCAATGGTAACTGGGTGGGAATCCACCGTGATCCCAAACAACTCGTGCATACCTTCCGTCAGCTCCGTCGTATGATTGATATTGATGCCGAAGTTAGTATCGTGCGTGATATTCCCGAGTCGGAAGTTCGCATCTACACGGATGCGGGGCGTATCTGCCGTCCGTTGTTCATTGTCAATGATAAGGAGCTGGCGATTAAGAAACATCATATTTCACAGCTGCAGGGATTCTTGCCAGATCAAAAGAAGTTTACTTGGACGGATCTTCTTATGGAGGGTTTGGTGGAGTATGTGGATACAGAGGAGGAGGAAACGACAATGATCGCCATGGAACCGAAGGATTTGCAAGAGTCCTACATTACCACCTATACCCACTGTGAGATTCACCCTTCAATGATTCTTGGAGTATGCGCGTCCATTATTCCATTCCCCGATCACAACCAAAGTCCGCGTAATACATGTGAGTTGATATTGTTGCATTTTGTATGAAATTTCGACCCTCGGTCTCTCTCTCCCTCATGCCTCACACGATTTGGATATGTTTACTCCACCCAGACCAAAGTGCCATGGGAAAGCAAGCGATGGGAATATATGCCTCTAACTACCAAGTCCGTATGGATACCATGGCACATGTATTGCACTATCCTCAGAAACCCCTTTGCACCACACGTGCAATGGAATTCCTTAAATTCCGTGAATTGCCCAGTGGAGTCAATGTGGTGGTGGGTATCATGATCTACACTGGTTACAATCAGGAGGATTCTCTTATTATGAACCAGAGTGCGATTGATCGGGGATTGTTCCGTTCGTCATACTATCGCTGCTACAGTGATCAAGAAAAGGCTGCCAGTGTGGGTTCAGTGGGTGCTCTCAACTCGGAATTGTTCGAACGTCCCACCTTCGACAGTTGTCGTGGGATGAAGTATGGAGACTACAGCAAATTGGATGATGATGGTTTAGTAGCGCCTGGCACCCGCGTGTCTGGAGATGATGTGCTCATTGGAAAGACGACGCCCATGGACACCATTGCGAACACCCCCTCTCGTTATACAAAGCGAGATTGCAGTACATCTATGAAGGCTAACGAAAATGGAATTGTTGACAATGTGCTCATCAGTACCACGAAGGAGGGATATCGTTTTACCAAGGTTCGAATCCGTAACGTCCGTGTTCCCCAAGTAGGAGACAAATTTGCATCCAGGCATGGTCAGAAGGGTACCATTGGAATGACGTACCGCCAAGAAGACATGCCTTTCACGTGTGAGGGTATCGTGCCGGATATCATTGTCAACCCACACGCCATTCCATCTCGTATGACTATCGCACAATTGATTGAATGCATCCTCGGAAAGGTTGCCGTGTTCCAAGGTTGCGAGGGTGATGCTACTCCATTCACAGATGTCAAGGTTGACGATATTAGCCAGCGTTTGCATGCCATGGGTTATCAGTGTCACGGTAATGAAGCCATGTACCAAGGCCATACGGGTCGCCCATTGAATGCTCGTGTCTTCATTGGACCTACTTTCTACCAGCGTCTTAAGCACTTGGTGAGTTTAGTTCGATATTCCCTCTTTCGTTATAAATTCTTTGTATCAATCAAAATCTCATGTATTTACTTTCGACTTTCTACAGGTCGACGACAAGATTCACTCTCGGGCAAGAGGACCTGTTGCAATGCTTACTCGTCAGCCATTAGAAGGTCGCGCCAGAGACGGTGGTCTTCGTATGGGAGAGATGGAACGCGATTGTCTCATCACCCACGGCTGTGCGAACTTCATCCGTGATCGCTTCTTTTGTAACTCTGATCAGTATCGCATCCACATCTGCGAGAGATGTGGTCTTACTGCTCAGTCCAACTTGAAGAAAATGACATACGAATGTAGGACCCCTACTTGTGTGGGAAGGCCATACAAGATTTGCCAGGTGGAAATTCCCTATGCATGCAAGCTGCTGTTCCAGGAACTTACATCCATGTGCATCAGTCCTAGGATCTACACTGATGTCCGTGATACGAGAGATAATTCTTACTGATCTTTCGTCAGTAATAATTTTTAAGATTAGTAATGCATCACATTTAACAGTAAATAGCCACTTTGAGCCCTTATTGGTCTGGAAGGTAGCAATCGTTTAATTTAGACACGGCACTCTAGATGACTTATTAACAGAGACAACAGCTCTTACCCCCTTAGAGACGGGGAGGACCACAACAACATTAAGATACAAAATGGCATTCCATCTATCACGCACCCAAACTTGACAGATCTTCAATAAAGTCCCCAGGCGCTATGCACCTCGTAGATCCAACCACAATCTCCGTTCCCGTGGAAAGCATCACCTCCCTAGCCGCTCGTAGCTCAGAATAACACATTCCACCCACCATGAACACAATTTGTCGCCCCCCATGCGTCTTCTTCTTCTTCCCCGTGGCGCTCGCCTTGCTTTTATTCCATTGACCACTCCCCGACGCTTTCCGAACACTCGCGGCCTTTTTTATTGACGAGGGACCAAGCATCGCCTCTGCATCGGGTAGGGGCATGACACTGGGATATTCCTCAATGCTGAGATTACCAGAGGTGGCATCTTCCATGAGGGATTTGAGAAGGCAGACATATCGGCTGGAGGAGTACTCACTCTCGCTTTCCGAGACTCCCCGACCGAAGGCTGTGACACGCTTATCCCGCAACTTGAAGCCTTTACCATTACCACTATTTTCTTGCACCAGCGGGCATCCCATCTTTTCCAAGTTTTGCAATACTGCCAGCTGCGTTGGCGTCAAATTCGCCTCATGCAGAAGTTTTTGCAAATCACTTTGAGAAGACATGCCACGTTGACTCACGATCAAAACAGCTAGAAGACGTAGATTCATCAACGAATCGGATCGTTTTCGAAATTCTTCCACCAACTGAACCAAACACTCCTTGAGTTTGGGTGTCCGGTCATCATCGGTCTTGCCCGTGGCCAAAGTTTGTTCTAAATCAGACAAGTCGAGCAGTCCCAGTTTGTTGAATGCATCCATGCACTGATGAGCAATCTGCATGTGTTGCGATAGTTTTGACATAATCTCCCTGTATTCTGGCAAGGCTTTTAAGGCCTTGGCCATTTGGTTGATGGAGAGTGCCTTGCCACTCCCCTTGGCCGAATTAGTGAGTGCTGATCCCGAGCTGGAATTGACAATGTCCCGAATCTTTGCGCTAAGAGTTTGGATAACATCGGCGATATGCTTCCCCCTCAATTCTACCCATACCTCGTCATTATCATTGAGGAGTGCGTCCATTTTCGATGTGGCCTCTTCCCCCTCCTTGGCCGTCCCAGCATTGACACTCTCATACGTAATACGGTCATCATCAATATCGAGCAAGTCATTCACCATGGCTTCATACGTGAATTCATGAATGAAGGGGGATAGACAATCATCCCTTCGATCCAAAAGCAGTAGCGTCGAGCGTTCCGTGTTGGGATGGATCCCATCACCATTGTACCACCACTCGGCATTGGAACCAACAAATTCGTTCATTTTCTGTTGGAATAGGAACGCCAGATTCTTACAGAGTGAATTCTTGGCAGGATAACGAATGTGCGGGTATTCGTTCAATGTTGCACAGACAGTCACGAGTTTGGAAATAATTCTATCCTGCAGTGGAGTGGGAGTATCGCTACTGTTTGATAGATATAAATCGGAATACATGGAGGAAGGCTCTCCATCTATGCTCTTCCCCATATCAAAATGAAAGGCCCCCGCCTCCTTGGTCAAAAAATCCAAATTCACCTCCTTCAACACCTTGACACGCGTGACCAACTCTTTGCACGATTTGATCATATCAAACAAATGATCCGGCAACCTCCCCAAAAAGTAGAGAAATACCGTGTTCCCATACAACGGCCCCTTCCTCCCCTTGGTGGGCGTCCAATCCTCGATAATTCTACCAATACTTTGTTCGTTCGGTTCCACAAAGTACAACACCGCCTGATCACGGAATGGGGCGCGTTTCTTCATCAAATCCTCCACGATGGACACGTGTTGTTCCATGAGGTTGTACATCCCGATAGAGGAGGAGATGACGCGGAGCGATTCGGGATCGACGACGAGGACCATCCATGATGATCCCCCCCCGGTCGCGCGTTGTTGCTCTTGTACGGCGGCGTTGGATGCCTCGAAGACATCTTGGAGGAGATGTTGTTGGACAATGTCGCGGAGGGATTGGGTCTTGGATGGGGAGGAGGAGGAGGAGGAGGGTGATTTTTTTCGCACGCTCGACATGGTGGTGGTGTGGGTACAAGGATAAATTTTGCGAGGAGGAAATTATTTTATGGGTGTGCAATCTTCTCTTGGTGTGTGTAATAAATGCTTTAGTACCCGATTCCAATTAATACAACGCAGCTTGCGATGACTGGAGAACCAAGATGATGGATAGATGGAACCAACTGGAGAGTTGTCAGCTAGCTTGGAGAGGGTCAGCAGTCAGCAGCTAGCGACGGAAATGTAACGGCAACTAACAGGCGCAGCCCTGACAATGGGATTTGGCGGGAAGGGCGGTGGTTTATTTAGTACTATTCCTACGTGGTGTGCACGACAGAGCACGACACACACCCGCCCGAATAGATCTCCTCATATCTCTTATGCTCCATCCCATTCGTAGGCATAAATAGGTTCGAGGTGGTGTTCTCATAATTTGAGCTTTCCGACGGCACAGCAAGCAATCATGTCACCTAACAGCAGCAGCAGCAACCTCGAAATCTCCAAGACCGAACTCCATTTTCCTCTCGATTCGGCTATCTCCAATGTAACCATCAGATTGCGACATCTTGGCAGAACTGAAGACTCGGTAGCCTTCAAGGTTAGTCATAATGTTACTTTCGTTCTTCTCGTAGGTATTATCTCTTCGTGTC
Source organism: Thalassiosira sp. AJA248-18 (assembly GCA_036939945.1). NCBI lineage: Eukaryota > Bacillariophyta > Thalassiosirophyceae > Thalassiosirales > Thalassiosiraceae > Thalassiosira > Thalassiosira sp. AJA248-18. Next base: position 7,020 of record JALLBF010000318.1, read on the forward strand.
AATATCAATATTAATGTGTGTATTATCCAATAGGTTCATGCTACACATGAAGATGGATACCTTGTCGAGCCACGAGAAGGCATACTCCATCCGAATTCTTCGATCACATTGCAGGTTACTTTTCAAGATGAAGCGAGAGAAAAAATACACAAGATCCACGAGATGTTTGGGCAGGCTGCAGTTAACATGGATGAAACTGCATTACAAATATATAGTCGCAATGCTGCAACTACTGATGAATTCTCTGATGCAGCGGAGGTTCTAGAAGAAGACTCCCATAAGAAGATGAATGATGAATTGTGGAAAGTTTCTGATCAACATACAATCAAAATTCACCATTATGTTGAATTGGAAGATGTTATGAAAGGCTGCTTTCGTATTCCAGGATGTCCCAGAGCATTCCCTCGAACACATGCAGTGAAGTCATGCTATGATGAAATTCTTGCTGAAAATAATACCAGCACTTGCGAAAAATGTGGTGCTGCTCTCTGTGCACTGATTGGAATTTTATGTGCATATATCTCATCAATGATGATTGGCATCCTTCCTCTTATTTTAGGGCTAGAGTCTCTATTATACTTATTTGTTGATCAAGGACAGTTTGTTAAGGAACTACAAAAGTTTGACCAGCAAAGTAAATTGGTTGAGGGTAGAGTTGTATTGAGGAACAAACAGATTGATGACATGTCTGATAAAGTACGCTACTTTGTTCGTTTGGAATATGATGCAATTGAAGAGGGTGATGGTGTTGTTCACACTACTCGTGTGGCTAACTATTCATCTGAGGTAGTATCCCATCATGCAAAGGAATTGTTTGAAATGACTGAAAGATCATCTGTGGTACCAATGAAAGTGTTACCCACCCGCCCAGAATCAGCGATACCCACATTTCTGCTTGATGACAAAATTAAAGTATCTCTACGTTGGAGAAGCTTTATGCACCCCCACTCCGAGGAATATTTGGGTTATTGATATACCTTGGGTTTACTGGTATATGGCGTATATGGCCACTGTTGTTGCCAATCCCCGCGTACATCATAATATCATGCGCATTGGGAGGCATCATCTTTATGATTCCACTATGTTTATCAAAAGTCAAGAACACAAGTGAGCTGAAGAGAAGGCTTGTGCAAAAGGGGGAGCCAGAGTCTATACCAACGGAACACGATGCACACCAGCATTGTTTTTTCTTCTTTTTGGGAAGAAGTCCATCACGGCGGCTAAAAGTTATCAGCGCTATTGTTGGAGCATTCGTGTGTGCAGTGTCGAGCCCCGCGTTATTTATCCTCCTGTTTGTCTTTGGTTTTTTGCCTCTGATGAGTTTGCCATCGGCAAATTCCCGGCTCAAATTGTTGAAGTGTTTTGGGAGCAATTCAGTACCAGGGATAATATGTTCTCACAGGACAAAAAGGGACAATGACAACAAAACGGAATATTATGGCACTATACAATATGATGTGCTCAGGTACGGGAATCTTTATGCACTCAAGAAGGAGTTCAAGGGTGAACAATGGTACAACAATGTTGGAAAAGGTGTCAATGTTGATTTTCTTCCCGATCATCCTAGATCTGGCTATCCGAGGGGCGAACTTTCAAATATGCTTCGGAAGGAGTTCTTCCATTCAAGATTCTCTATGCCCTCTTCAATATTGATTGGCTTCAGTCTGTATTTCGCTGGACATTGGATAGTGAATACCGATTCTGCATTTTTTGGTTGGATTATTACTGCCATTGCACCAATCCTTGTGATACCACAGCTTCTAGTCTGGGGAAAGAAGGGTTATCATGATTTTCAGGAAAAGTTACTGAATGGAGCAGAAGTCGTTTCTTGTCGTAAAACATCTGCTGCCATACTTATACATCAAAGAGGGCAAGGTGTGGTCGCTGAAGAGGAAAGGTGGCAGCTTGGTCAAATTACACAACATATATCGAAGGCAATCCCTTTGGCCGAGGCGGAGCATGATGTTTCACCACTCAGTGATGGATCTAGTCGCACTGTTGCCACTGAGTTGAGTTGTGTGGATAATATTGCAATGAATACGAAAGTGGGTAGTTTGGAACTCGTTTAGTACTTCTTCGATTGCCTAAACTTGTAAAATAGTAGTGTAGATAGTTTGTGTCTATTATTGTGTAGAGGAGGGACTGTTTCCTTACAAGAGAATCGACACAGTCCGCAGAATTGTTTTGGGTCAAGCTCTTTTCCTCTTCACCCTGTTTACACTCACTTTCGTAGTTAGTTCAAGCGTGGTTCAAATAGTGACATGGCCATCTTTGACACAGCCTGTAGAATATTGAGAAACCTACATATTATTGCTGTGATATGGAATGTTCTAGGTTATGTCATCAAAAATGGCTTTGAATTGTTTCTAAAGAACGCCCCTGACCCCTGACAATGGGATTTGGCAGGAACAGGGAACATGGAACTGGGTGACAGTTCTATTATTGTACCCATGCTAATGGGTAATTCATATCTACCCGCTAGCTTCAGCCTGCTACATGTTGTATGTTGTCTCTCCCAACATGGACAGACACTACCATATGTACTACTTCCTCTCCACCTCACAGCTCCACAGCCTCTCCACCGGCTTGCCCCATGCACAAACAATAAACAATATGATCATGATGCATTGCACTTGGTTACCACAAGAGAGATTTCCAATTTTTACAAAATTTGTGACAGGTTGTGTGTGGGCCATTTCCGAGTTTAACAGACAGAGCCATATTTTTTCTCTGGGCTCTCTAGTCTCTATCTACATGGCTCCCCCGCCCGTCCTTCCATCCAAACCAGGGCCAAGCCAGGCAAGCCAGGCCAAGCCATGCCATCAGGCCAGAGATATTATGTATCTCTCCAAAACTGCCAAATCTCACATCACCTCGGTTCACATCTCGCTATGTCGTGGATTCTGTGTTGTAGGGGTATTGATTTAACTGTTAGAGAGATACCTAACTAAACTCCAGTTCCAACGAGTACCTACCTATTTATGCGGTTTTCAGAAAAAATTGTGCATGAACCGAAGTGTAGTTTCTTTATGTCGTGGATCTTCCCCAGCAGCCACTCTTTATGTCGCGGATCTGCCATCCATCCCATCACGCTACCATTCTCTAGCTATGGTCTCACATCTCACACTCCATTGAAAATCAACACGACGGACGTCCATCGCATCACCAACTCATCTTCTCCCAATAACCATGAACCTCTACAATTTTGCCGCCGTCGCTGCTGCCATTGGCTCCGACAATAATCCAATGGTCAATCCATCCGGCAACAGGAAAAAGAACGGAAGGAAGGGCCCCAGAAAATCTGGATCTCAATCATGTGTCAATATAGGTGTAAGTTCAAGTGATTAGATCTTTCACTGCTGCCGAGAACATGCCCAAGTTGGATCTCATTACAAACGCGCGTGCCTCTATTTGGTCTCCTTTTAGGTCGACGCCATGTGCTGCATCAACGAAAACGCCTCGAACGGGTATGAGGGCTGCTTGAAGTGTATGATGGATGTCTTCGCTGTAGCCGGGGATGCGTCTTGCGAAGAACTCGAAAACTCAGTAAGTTGAAGTTTGCACGAATAGTAAAGTGGATGTGCGTTGAGGAATCTTGCTCATGTGCGACTGTTGTTCATTGTGTCTCATTCGTCCCTCTCTAGAGCTTTTGCGATGATATTGATCATTGTGTCGCAGAAGAAGATCACTGCAACTCTGGTGCATGCGGTGATGAAATGGATGCTTTTCTTGAGTGCGAAGCGGCCGTTGCGGAGAGTCCTTGCCCTGGTTTATGCGAAGAACAGCTCGGCTACAGCGT
>JALLBF010000319.1:0-10788 GCA_036939945.1 Thalassiosira sp. AJA248-18
AGGTGGCATCACTTCCATGGATGTGGTGATGCCTGCCGACTTGTTCCATGGTTTACTTGTATCCATGGGGCAGCTACAATGCATCCATATGTCCATTGCGTGGTGCAAGCTCACAACCTCAGTTACTAGTGGAATTATCTTGGCGAGCGGGGCGGATATTTATTGGGTGTCCCTATGCGCTGAGAGTCTTCTCATTCACTTGCTTGACTGTTGAGATCGGATTACATCAGCACTTTTGGGCTGTGTGTATCCCAGCAATGCCCATTGAAACACGCAGGAACTTAGTGCCTTTTAGAACTTATTGCCTGGTGTACCGGCACAGATGGAGTTAGGCGATTACCTAGGGTTGTCAATGGGACTTGTCAACAAGTGTTGCTAGCCGCACAATGTGCACCCAGAGGAATAGAACTGTTCGTACATAGAGGAGGTCTAGCGGCAACCACTTTTTATTGTAAATACGATGTGACTTTTAAATTATTGCATGACCAAACGCGAAATGCCCCCCCCATAGCTTGGGGGTTCAACGTTAAATATTGTGGTTCGGGGTGACACGGTGCCACCAGAGGGGGCTGTGTCATCCTGGCCCCACCCTATACCAGATCTCCAATCGCTTCAACTCAGATTGAAAAGTTTCATTCGAGCAGTCACCAGCGATGCAGCTGCATAGAAGCAGGAGAATGCATGATACAAGTACAAGAAAGACATCCATAATATTGTTACTTGGTGGTGGGTCCTGCTGGCGTTATTGGCGGCAGCGAGGGCCAATGACAAATGAGACAACTTTCGCCTCTACCATAGGCGCTGGAGGTTGTGGGATGCTGTTGCCCTCCTGGCGCTTAAAGTGACTGCGTATGCTAGCTATCAGTTTCAGGGGTACTTTGAGTTGTTGTTTCTCCTGCCCTGGGCGGCGGTTCAAATACAAAACGAAAAGTCAAAGTATGGGATGGTTATAGTATGTACGCGTCACACAAGAAAAGAAAATTTCTACTATATATCAAGTTATTCACTAGCATACATCATGTCAACTAATATTATCACTTTCCCTTGTCAAAAAAGTTTCAAGCATGGGACCAATTTGCTTTCGACTTGGCGCAAGATTGTTTTGATCAAACAAACAGACGTTTTCTCTCCAACTATCCTTTGGAAGTTGCACTTCTTCTAGTTGTAGATCCACAGACTTGTATGCACTAGAGGTAAGGAGGGTGCTCACCAACTCGCGTAGGGATATTGTTTGATCCATGCAGACGAAAGCAAGTTGTCTATGGAATACATCTCTCTCATCATAAAATGCAAACATGATACCCAATAACGGTATTTGTTTTGATTGCATGAAGGCGAGTGTTGAATTGTAAAACCCCTCCTTGCTCACGAGATCAAGACCAGGCATGAGAACTGAAGAGATCCCAAAATTGGTTTCATGACCTCCTTGCTTTTTCAATGTGCGCACAAAACCAAGCCCATGAAAGTCTTTGTAGTCATACCCAAGAGCCCGTTTTGCCGAAAAAGAACCCCAAAACAGAGTGTCGTACTTTGCGCGCTGCAGCTTGTGGAAGAGCCTATTTGTGTCAATTGTGATATCTCCATTGTCTTCGTTTTTGAGATAGGATGATGGCCTTGCTTTGCTCCAGTCAGTATGTAACAGCAAATTGCTTACAGCATCTCTATCTCGTTGAGTGACCTTTCCAATGGATTCATCCAAGTTGACAGAATCGAGGAGTATGACCCCAAGCAACAGTGTTCCTATCGACGGCGGGTAGGGAAAAAGAACTCCTTGCAATCTTTCAGCCACAAGTGTCGTGGTGCTCGCTACCAATGCACGTCCATGGTCATATGCAATATTTCTATGCTTGCCAGCGCATGATCTTTTGTACTGCTGCTTGTCCTTGTGGTGGTCAACTATTTCGGTCACAATCAAATTCTCACTGTAGTGCTGTAGAGACTTATTTAGAGTGTTGTGGTCGACAAGAGATAATGTTGGGCTTGGAAATCCTTCTTTTTCATCATCTTCCAGCAATTCGTTTAGGTCATCAATGAATAGAAGCTTGCTAGACGAATCATCAATACCAGCTAATCGAAAAAGAAGATTAACATCAGGACGCTCATCGGCGAAAGTAGCTTTGGATATGGACACAATTGGTGTCAACTGGTCATCACTGTGTATTGATTCGACGTATGCCAAGGAAATGGCACTGACGATTGAGTCTGCATCCCCTGCATCATTACCAATGACGAATTGCTTGGTAGGATTGGCTTTCCGCTCAACCAAAAAAGACTCGAGGCTGTAGATAGGGTTTGAAGATCCTGAACAATGGGCCACATTTTTTCAACGTTCAGTATAAATATTTCGATATTCCTCTATCTAGTAGCACGTAGCATATGATGGGAATCACTCACGATATTTTTCATCAGTAGAGTTTTCCTGTACTGCATATTCTATCAACAATGCTTCTGGGTCCATTTTATCTCGCAAGAGTTGGATCTTTGCAAGTAACTCAACGTCCTTTACCCAGATTCGAAAGTAGTCCCATCGAGTTTCTATTACTTTCTGAAGTCTCAACTGTTCTCCAGGATATTCGTTCCATTCAATGTACATTGAATATGCAACATAGTCATCATTTAGATCCCCAAGATGTTTTCTAGTGCGCTTTAGCAAGTAAAGGGATTGATCAATTTGTTCTTGCTCGAGACTCGATGATGTAGTTCCACCGCCAGATGAACTGGGAACAGTTAAAGTTCCAAATAAGTCCACCTCATCGAGAAAACTCCTCAGTTCCTTGCGTAAATTGTGATATACCTCATGCACTGAACCTTTCGTTGCATTTCCAGGTGAGGAAAACACATGTTCATGAGTCATTGCCTGCAATAAATACATTTCTGCTCGTTTCAACTGAGACTCCCATAGTCGCAATAGTACTGGAGTGGCCTCCATCTTTCCATCGGGCAATTCAAGAATTGGTGTACTACCCCAAAATAAGTGGGACGAGTGCGAGTGGGTATGTCTACACCGCGTATTCTTTGAGCGTGGATGCTTTTTCTTGCACGGTAGAGAAAGATACAGACTTATATGGTCCCTATTCTCATCTACGAAGGTCATGAACTCATCATTCCACTGCCAAACAAGGAGTTGGTATTGAGCTCGCTGCTCGGGAGTGTAATTGATATTGGCGCGGTCTAAATCTTGAAAGTCCCCTAGCAAGGTATATCCATTATCCAAGAAGCGGCGCAGAGTTTTCCACATGTCTTTGATTTCATAAATCTTGTCGCCATCAAACTTATGGCTTGTTTCCGTCTTGTCCTTCACCCTCACCTTCTTCTTTTTAGTCTTCTTGGCCTTTCCATGCGTGTCTGACTCTAATGTCATTTCGAGCTTTTGGCCCCGGTCTCCCCATGAAATATGCTCCCTTGATGCTTCATCCTCATAGTCATCCAGTGACGAATGCTTCGAATATACGGGGGAAAACACATCGAGCAAGTCACGTGTTTTTAGAATTTGTTTGCGTAGCAAGTAGACTTCACCCGGCATCACAGACGTTGTGGTAACTGCTTCATCGGCAGAAGTAGTACCATTAACCATGGAAGGGACAATAGTAGACATACATAAGTCAACCGTCGTCTGAAAGTGACGTGTGAGAAAGTTAGCTGCGAGATCTGCAAATGTTATGTTGGTCAGAGTAGAAGCATTGACCATTGGATTGAAAATTTGACTCTCGCTTCCTTCGTCTACAATGCTACTAAGGTTGCTACCATCCACTAACTCCTCACCCCCCATACCAAAATGGCGATGGCGGTACCAAGTTGGGTAGGAAGACGAAGAATTCGAGGGGGGATCATCTTGATTTGAAGAATCCCACTTATCATCATTCTCATCATCATCATCATAATATTTATGATGTTTGAAATATACCCATTTTGGAGGAGATGATGAAGTATCAGAGGAGTACTGTTGATCTTGTTCTACCGTTGGATACTGCTGTAACAATGGTAGCCACACAGCAGCTGAGAAAGAAAGTGCAAAAATGCCCATGATCAGAGAGCGGATATACCGATAACGTCTAGAGGAGTAGTACCGCCGGTAGTGTTGCTCTCGAGTGCTTCCCGAAGAGTCCGAAGAAGATGATGGAGAGGATGAGGGATAACAATCTTCAGATTCAACAAAGTAACACCCCTGAATGCTCCCATAATCGACCATCTCTTGATCATTATCCGCTCGATTATTGCTGGGTGGCCAACTACTGTCATCATCGTTTGGCGGCCACACGATCTGCCTTGACATGCTGTTAAAATTTGCGTAGGTGGTGCTTGGTGATGATGATGCAGCCGTAATAGCTGCTGCGTTTGAAGCCGATGCACAGGAGTGGCTGCTAACATGGGATGCAGCAGTAAACCCACTTGCACTGCTTGATTGATCCTCTTCATGGATCACAGGTAGAAAGGGAGATCTGCTGTTTTGCCGAAGCAGCTCGCGTTCTTGAGGTGACTGCCGCCGAGCCGCTCGACGCTGGCGTCGAATTGCAAGGCTTAGTGCAAGCAAGGGTGATGTTTCCGCAGAACCTGTTTCCGCCATTGTTGAGTGAGTGATGGCGGATTACGTATTCTTTGTTATTATGCTACTCCAAAGATAAACGACAATTCTGGGTGGATTGAAACGAGGTTCGGTGGTGGGTGTTGGTGGCAAGCGATAAGCGATTCTCATGGTGGTCGGTGGTGCGGTGTGATGTGTGATGCCGCACCAAACCCGCAAGCGCAGCCGCATGCCTGATGCCTGCTGTTTCTGTGGGGGTGTCGCACCGTATCTACATACCTCTGGAGTCAATCTCAAAATGAAAGTGCGTGCATGATCGATTCTGCTTCTTGTAATCAATGCAGAATCAGTGCGAATGAAAATACATTTATGTTGCTGCGTGTGTTATTTTCTATCATCAGTACAGTCTATCAATCAGAAAGAGGAGCACTACCTGCTAGCTACTTTGCATATAATCGCTTATAATTCATCCTTTACTCCAACGACGTGACTACCACTTCTCATCTCCACTCCTTCCTCTTTTTCTGCCCTGGCAATTACCTCCTGAATCCTTGACATGTATCTTTGGTACCTTTCACTCGCTTCTTTATTTTTGCCTCCATGGAGCATCACCTTCCAATACTTATTCCAATTATTCATGGCTTGACCCATGGTAAATGGGCACATCAGAGACTTCACCATTTCTTCCTCAAAAGGAATGTATTTTGATTGTTGAAAATAAACATGGGCGAACTGCTGATGGACATCACAGTAGGCATGATCGATTGATTGAGCTGTACGGATGAGTGATCTATGAAGAGTGAACGGAACGAAAGCCATGGTGAGATGAGACAATGACAGTATTAAATTGAACAACAAATTAGAAACAATTCGCAACCAGGGGTAACCTACAGAGATCTCTCCAAATCTAACATGTGATGAACCAACCCCGAATATAACTTGCTCATTTCCAAATTGGACTTGATACTCCTAGGACATGTTTTCAAACTGCTTTCTAATAAAGGCGCACTGTCCATCCATTCCGCTGCTCGGTTATGTGTACGTCTGGCAAGGTCAAAAGTACACATGTAAACAATGACGGCGAACCTGAGCAGTGTCAAGAATCTTTTTTTCTTGGGCATACTTGCATTTCCTGTCTTGCCACCAACTGAAATACAAAAAGTTGCCAAGAAGCGCCCAAAAAAGATGCACGTTCCAAATGAACTTGCCACTGCAATCCGATCAGCGACAAAGGTTCCTACTTTGAGTATGCCAGCTATTGGAAATAGGGTGGCCATCCAGGAAAAGAACACGAGAATAAGTAGGATACTTTGAATTTGTTCTCCTTTTTCCTTCCGCAATTGATTCGAGCAACTTCTACCCCGAGATATTGTATTCCATCCATACCACGACCAAGCAATCATACCTAGAAAGAGAAACGTGAGTGCCAGCGGAAGCAGTAACCTGAAGTCGTGAAATGACTGAATCTCGGGAATACAGTCAAATCCATACTCATGACTTGATCCAACTATTTCTATACCAAACGATTTCATAATGTGCAAACTCAATATATATGAGTAATTCATTGCACGTCTTCCCAAAGTCCACTCGTCTTTTTCTAGTTTGTCATAGAATGGATTTTCGGCAGGCCTAATGAGCCCATTTGGAATGGATAGGGAGTTGTTGTAGTGTCGATACAGAAGATACGTAGTTGATATCAAGATAAGAAGGAGATATCTTGGTAGGAGGGTGATGAAAGTTTTGACAATGGGAGATTTTTGTGATGTTGTTTTAGATGCTGTTTGTGACGTGTCAGTAGTGCCATCTTCATTTTTGTTTTCCTCCACCAGCAACTCACGGTAGCGAATCGCTGTCATGGTCAAAACAATTGCCGGAAATTGAAATATAGCCGTCTCTGCTGTTAACAACCCCATCGAGCCAAGAATGGCCACTGCTACCAATGGCACGTTCGGGTCTAAAATTGTAGTATTGAAGAGCAATGCCAGTATATGCGGCCTATTGGCAACATTAGCAACTGCCTCAACATGGACTGGATGCAGAGCAAAGAGTATTTGCGATATGTATTTGGTGTACAGTTGCAGATTGCTTTGATTTTGCTTGCGGCTTGAAAAGAGTAATGTTGCCACAGCACCAATGATCTGAACAATCGCTGCATGAATAAGAACATTGATGAATCGATGTACAAAGAGCTCGGATGCAAGTGACCCATCTCCTGGCGCTAACGCTTTGTTGTATGTTTCTGCATTATCACTCCTAAGACCACTTCCAAATAGTCCCAGAATACCCTCCATGAATCCACCAACAGCCTTCCCCACAATGGCAATCAGCCATCTACCACCGTCTCCGCCCTTCCCGAACCGAAAGGACCAAATAGATAAAGGTCTCCACGATTTATGAGAGCTCTCTGAAGTCAAGGGCCGCCCCCAATAGTCGTTGTACCACGCATCAGTCCATGAGGTGGTTGGTTGGGGAGAGATGTCGTGATTTTCAGTGGACATGATGTGAATTTCATCTAATTGTGGATGGGGGCTGTAAATTAATTTCCATCGTTGTTTATGATCGGGAGATTCGGACGGAGTTGGGGCCGACGTGAGTGGATGGAGGTAGATTCCAATGGAGAGAAAATGAATGAAGGCTGGGATGAGGAGGGATAGGATTTTTTGTTTGTGTGAGGCGCCGGCATTGCGTAGTCCGCCTATGTTGCGTGCTATATGTTGTAGTTTCATGTTGTGGTAATAGATTCGACTCTATCACGGTTGGGCGACCGGGGGGTGCATGCACTATCATCTATCGTACCGCCGTTTAATGTCATGGTCCAGGTCTCATGGTTCATGGTTCCTCAGTACAGTCTGTTGGTGGCGCCAATAGGAGGAGCGCGGGCATGCCGACTAAATTTAGGACCTGGCCCGGTATTTTCGTTGCGGAGAGTGCTGCGTGTTACGTGGACAACCGCGGGCATAGCCGTTCGCCCGCTCGTTCATCCCATTTTCAGTGATCGAACCTGATCGAAGAGAGGCACATTTTCAGAAGATGATGTCCTCCTCCTTCTCTCTCGGTACTATCTCTCTAGGTAGAGATATCCACCTACGATAGCTTCTCTAGTTCTAGCCCCACAATGCATTGACTCCTCCATCTTCCATCACTTCCTCCCAAATAATCTTTGCTGCTATACCCTCTCTTCACACAAACAAATATTATGCCTCGCTTCACCGACTCCTGGGTCCTCGACAAGACCATGTTCGACTACGTCCAGGGCGGGTCCTGCGCCTGTTGTGGATTTCCCCACATCTTCGCCCCGGGCGGTCTCGAAGGTATGATCAACTCCATGTCTGACCTCGAAACCGATACCGCCGCCAATGAAATCAATGCTGCGAAGGCGTCGCCTTGGCCTCCAGAAATGAGGGATCAGATATGGAGCGATAGGTTGTTACTTCGATTCAAGATGAAGAAAGAGATGAAGATCTATCGGGCTTTTTTGGAAAAGGTGGTGCAGGATAATGGTGACGTGGACAGTAGTGTCGAAAAAAACAACATTAGAGATGCTATTCCCATCCTCCATCAATTCTGTAATGATCTGTCTCCCAAACAACTCCGCGGAATATTCCAATTGCCACGATCGGAGCTTACAGAAGTAATCAAATCCAAATACAAAATATGTTCTGCCTATGCGATAGTGCTTTGTGGTGTTGTGGAGCAAGTTGCAAACTTCAAGATTTCGGGATATGGTGTAGATGCCCGTTGCAGTTCGGTGGAGGGCGGCGACAACACGGAGGAAATTTTTGAGAATGAGTTGAAATTTGTGAAGGTCGGCCCCGGCTTCTGTTTGAACATTGCAACAAACGAAAAGGCGAATGATGACGTGATAATAAAGTTTTTACAACGCATGGTAAGCTTAGCTGGCCCAACGCTACTAGCACGCGCCTCCAAGACGACTTCACATGATAACAACGACGGCAGTGGCAGCGATAACAATGGAAGTGACGGTGAAGTCGATGGTGCCTCTGAAATGAATGCTGAATCTACTAATACACCTAGTTTTCGATCTGATCGTCGTATTGTGCGATTGCTGATTGCTAGATATTGGGCAGATAGACTTATCGAGAAGTATAACGAAGTTCAGAAGGAAGAATGTGATTAGTTGACAGCCAATTTCCACTATGATTGACAGCAATTTAGTAAACTTGTCTATCGACAGTTATGTTTCACCCCGTCAGGCATGAAAACCAGGAGAAAGAAAGCCACAAAGTCACAACGCATGGTAGTACCCCACCAGACTTGGCATCAACATTTTCATGGGTTAGAGAAGGTTCCGTTTGGTGGCTGCTTTGGACAAAGGAGCTGATTTTGTTTTCTTCTTGCCTGAGTTCTCCACATCCAAATAGTTCACCTGTGTGATATCTCTGTTATCAGTCATTGACTGGTGCATATTCAAATCTAATACTATCTAAACTCTTCATTCGGCGTCCATGGTGACTGTGTAATGTTTATTTTGTTCTACTTCTCCGTTAGTTGGCTGTTATCTATTATCTAAGCCAATTTGTTGCTCCAGTGTAATGTTGGCGAACTCACCGAAAATAAACCTGCGTCAAACAACCAACAGGAGAACACAACAAAATCCAGCAAGGAACATGCCATACAAACAGCTATCATTCTGTTTGAGTCATATCATCAAAGAAGATGAGTGTAACTTATGAAAGAGTGTTCCGTTTCCTTGCGCGAATTGCTCATACCGCAAAAAAAACCACGCAATCCACCTCAGCTGGGTGCAAGATCTGATTTGTAACACCCCCAGGGGGTATACTTCGTGGTCTTTAATGGATTTGGCTTGTTTCTTGATCCCTTGCCAATCGCAAACCTGAATCCAACCTCTCTCATCCTCTGGAACTGACGCTGTTGCCTGTCTCTTTCTGGAGAAAGCTGGTGGAACTCAACCCCTTTGCAACTATGAAACCCCCGAAACAGTTTCCTTTGAGCTGATACCCAACGGCCTAAAGATCGAAACTCTGTATTTGAAGCTGTAGGCACATCACAATTTCCATATAATTGTCGATACTTCAGCAGAGAGGTGAATTGGTGCTCCCATGAAGCAATTTTCATAAAACCCGTGCCTAAAGAAAAGGAGCAAGATAGATCATGTGTTAGTGAAAATGACACCAAAACAAGACGTTTATCAAAGTAAACTCAATACATACCGACTGAAAAAACAACGCCAAGATTTTCCAATCGAGACATGTGCTCATTCTTTGTTTTGTTTTTGTCACTAAGCTTTTGGTCGTCCTGCATATTTTTCAATTTACGCATGACGCAGCGTTGCTGTGACAACCATGATCCTAATTTAGGATACTGTTCTGATCTCTGTGGTACCATACAATGGCCATGTTGAGACTTGAATGCCTGATGAGTTTTAGTTGTTCAGTGAGTAAGCCATCCCTTTAACAGAAAAAAACAAAGACTTAGACTCCAGCACCTACCTCTAGTTCCCGAAATCTCTCATTCCACCTAGCAGCTTTTGTCTTAGTTGTAACGTTGGGTACATGCGGCGGCGGCGATACTTCTGAACTGGAGGCTGCAGCGATACAATCATCACCCAACAATGAACCACACTGGTCAGGGACACTGCGTGGTTGAGGTTCCAAGCAATCGCCATGCTCGTTCTTGCAGGGTAGCAATTCAGCGAATTGCGCATCCCCTTTATGGTCCCGCTTGTCTAGTCTTCGTGCAGAGACTGATTCATTCGCCTGCTTGACATCCCGGTGGTTGGAATCATATTCATATTTTGAATCAATTTTATCATCATTTTTTGATATGTCAACTGGCCGATCTAGTGATGCCGCGACCTTTTGCTGAGATACCACCTCGTCTTGTCTCTTTCTAGCAGTGATACTGGATTTGTAAATGATGGCACCAAGCTCCTCATCATCGGAGTTATCCAGATGAAGGATGGGACTGGGCGGGACATCTTTCTTGCCGCCAGCAGAAGTTTCACACCTGTTCTTGTTGTCAGAGGGTGCGGCGGCGGCCACAGCGACAATTCTGTCCGCATGATGCCGAGAATACCCAATATGAAGAGAGGGGAGCGCGGAGTCGGCGGCGGCAGCGCACCCCGGCCTTCTTGCATCGATGGACCTGCTCATGGTTAATGGTTACGAATATGTGTCTGCATTCTGCATAGAAAAAACGGCCTGTGACAGCCCGCCTAACGTGCTTGATTGAACAAAGCGAGACAGATATGGTTCATGGTTCCATCAATCTCCATCAATGTTGTA
>JALLBF010000320.1:0-10885 GCA_036939945.1 Thalassiosira sp. AJA248-18
CTGAGTAAAATTCATCTGTTTGGTGATTTAAGTTTGTTTGGTAGTAGAAAAGGCACTGACAGTGACAATGAACAGTGCGCTTCAAATATCAGTCCTACAAAAACGGTGATTGTACGGGAGGGAAAGGCAACGATAATGGGCAAAATGGCACAACTTGACGACAATGACAATGCTGACATTGATGTCAAACTGTCTAAAATGAAATGGTCCATGGGACAAAAGGATGAGGAATCTATTGAAGTACTCATGCCAGTGGAGTCGATACGGAGTCAAGGAGAAACTGGATCTGACTGTGCTATAGTTTGGAACGATGGCGTTGTTCTAAGTGGTAGTGGCGCTTCTTAAAATATCGTGTCTTTCTTGGTTAATGATGTTCGTCAGACAAAATAACTTTGCTGACAGTTTCAACTCACCGAAGAAGAACACAGCATCATATGAATATTGCAGACCATAGAATCAATGTTTGCTGTTTTAGCACTCAAAAGATCGTCCAGATGGAACTCATTTCACTGATTCGCATGGCATTGGATATGATACCACGAACAGCCGCCAACTATGTTGTACTTATGGGTTCCATATCCGCAGGTACATGATAGGATAGACATGTGGTCTGAGATCTGAGATAAATATTCCGAAATTGCTGAAGTACTTATCGCCGCTCGGCCGGACCTTGGATCAAATAGAGTATTTGATCCAAGGCATAATAATATGAGGCTTTGTTTTTTGTAAATAGTAACTAATTTATTATTAAGGTTTTAGTTCATTGGTCTGTTTATTACTGTCATTAGCAGGGCCGAGCAAGCCACCTCTTTCATTCTAGTTAGCTCCACTTCCTCCATTGTTTGGGTCTACATCTACCCCGCCATTTTCAAACACATTTGTTTTCAATGCCTTATGTGGTTCAGAAAGACAGGGATAGCTGTGCATTATCGCCCATGTGCAAATTGCAACCCCCTGCTCGATGCCCTGCTTCAGAAAGACAGGGATAGCCATGCATTGTCTTCCATTCGCATTCCCCCGCTCTAAGTGCTGCTATGGAAGGGCAGTTATCAGGAACAGCTATCAAGAGATGTAAAAGTAAGTGAGTACCACAGGTCAAGATGAAGAGAAAAGGGTGTATTATCTACTCACCACCATTCCAATATTTACGTCCTTGATATCCATTGGGAACAGTGCTGTTGGTATAATTCAAAGAAAAAGAATCAGCACACTGTCAACAGTAAATGAGTTTTGCGATTCAACAAAAGGCACGCACCAGGCATTGTTTCCAATATTGGCAGTGGTCCCTCTGCACACCTGCTCTTTAGTACAACTGCCTGAGCCAATGTTTGCTGCAGGTGATTGGGGATGAAGATGCATGAATGAACAGCAAGAGCAAATATCTCAATGACAACAGTAATCAATGGAGATGACTTACCATTGGCACCACTCTTGCAAGCCTCTTTTGCGGTACAACTGCCCGAACCAATGTAACTTCCTGTGCAGGTGTTTCAAGGCATAAGTGATTGGGTAGAAGACGTGTCAATAAATATCGAGAACACAACTGCAGCATTGCGATCAAGTGAGATTACTTACTAGAGGAAGAACTAGAGCACGCATCGACTGCGTAACAACTGTCTGAGCCAATTGATCCTCCTGCAGATGATTGGATGTAACTGCTTGTAACAGAAAGAAGTGTGCAGTCAGATCTGAGTATGAGTGCTGGTGCTGGAAAAAGTGTGAGGATACGAACTACTTCAGTTTGTAGCAGTTAGTCCCTGCGTAAATCTCTGTCTCTTGCATCTTTCCCCCGTTGACTTTATTTGCATAGAGCTACTAAAAATAAAGTGTGCAGTCAGATTTGAGGTATTAGTGGTGCTGGAAATAGTATAGGAGCATACAAACTACTTCTCTTGCATCTTTTCCCCCGTTGACATTTTATTTGCGTATAGCTATGTAACTGATTGTAACAGAAAGAAGTGTGCAGTCAGATTTGAAAGTGTGCAGTCAGATCTGAGTATGAGTGGTGCTGGAAATACTGTGAGGATACAAACTACTTAAATAGTGTGAGGATACGAACTACTTCAGTTTAGCGATACGAACTACTTCAGTTTAGCAGTTAGCCGCTGCGTAAATCTCTGTCTCTTGCATCGTTTCCCCGGTTGACTTTATTTGCGTATAGCTATGTAACAGCTTGTAACAGAAAGAAGTGTGCAGTCATCACAAACATTGTCTGATCAGAGTTACAAAGGTAGTTACAGGTTCTGATGAGGGAACTAACCCTGCCCCGCCCGGCGAAGGGATAATATGGTAGGTATCTAGCCGTACTCCCAAAAATATCCTTTTTCGAAGGACAAAAACAAATATCGTGATTTTGTGGTTGTTGGCGGATTTTTTTGTCCTTTGAAAAAGGACAAAAATCGGTTCGAGGCAATCACCAAGCGTAAACCCCCCTCTAATATCGGCCAATCGTCATGAGGCATTGCATAGATGTTCTTCACTTCAGGGCAAAAAGACGATTTATCTTCAATCGGACCATCGGAGGGAAGTTTCCTTTCTCGTGAATTTTCACGTATTCCTACGTAGATATTGGGGGGGGGGCGTTCGCCCGCTTATTTCCAGATCGTTCGATCCGATCGATTGTTAGCAACTTTGTTAGATCGAATTCGTTTGTTAGCAACTTTTGTATGGGCACTTGTCCCCAATGTTTAGCCAATGCAACTGAAAACCAAGCCTAAATGCGAATGCGGGCAGCTTTTGGGAATTTCCCAAAAGCTGCCTGCATTCGGGCCCACGCTTTTTTTTCAGTTGCCTTGGCTACAAATTGGGGACAAAGTTCTGCTAAATTAGCCTATTTTGATTTCCGAGCTTTTAGAACCCTTGTGTTAGGAGTGTCTCAAGATACTACCAAAACTTGAAACTCCAAAAGCGCCGAGTCGATTTGCTGTGAACATAATTGGTGAAAATGATGGTCGCGAGCGGGGTAGGGGTAGCGGTTGCTGTCGAGATCGATGGAGTGGTTGTGGGTTGTGGCCGGCGTCGCGTCACGCGTCGGTGGTACCTATTCCTACGTAGAAATGTACCAGGATTTTTTATCCTTTTACAAAAAGGACAAAAATATTGATGGATTCTTGGGCTCTCGAGAGCAGCCAACCATGGCCGATCAATGAGTGATTCAATCAACTCATGGCCAGTACCGACCAAAGCAAGCATTAGAACAGTTACGACCTACCTTTACCTCAATGCCAATGTGCCTAGCTTGCGAATTGAGCGGCAGTAAGGTAGTTGTTCTAGCGCTGCAAAAACTCGATTTTTGTCCCTTTTTGTATCCTTTTTGAGGCTGGGAGTACGGCTAGAGGAGAGGTATTGGATCCAAGATCTAGAGAGGTTACAGAAGTTTGTTTCAACAAAGATCTTTATCTCCACAAAGACGAGTGGCTCTCTTTGTTGCAGGATGCGGGTGTGCAAATATGACTGAGGAGGAGAAGGCGGCAAAGAAAATACGGCACAACTTCTGTGACTACCCCACCCTTT
This sequence comes from Thalassiosira sp. AJA248-18, assembly GCA_036939945.1. Taxonomy (NCBI): domain Eukaryota; phylum Bacillariophyta; class Thalassiosirophyceae; order Thalassiosirales; family Thalassiosiraceae; genus Thalassiosira; species Thalassiosira sp. AJA248-18. Next base: position 3,514 of record JALLBF010000320.1, read on the forward strand.
ATACAAACTTGCGAGCAAGTAACCCTAATGTGGCACGCCGGTCAACCTCCGCATATCTCCTGAGGACTTCCGCAGTACAGGGACCAATATTGCTACACGTGTTGATATTGGTGGGTGTGCAGTTGTTGTTATTCATGGTGCTATAGTGCGATGGGTTGATTGTGCATTCTTTGCCCGCGGTTGCGGTTAGCGGAGAGCGGCCATCAACAAATAATCTGCCATTTCAGGGCGGTTGGCGGGAGCCATCCGTCAACAAATAATCTGCCACACGGATGTCGGACAGAAAAATATGAAGCAAAAATACAACGAAAACCCCTCTACGGTTCTACGGTAAGCGTACTACTTTTGAGGAGGTTTTTTTTGTAATTTGTGCTTATATATATATTTTAAAGGTTAGGTTGAGGTTAATATGATCAAAAATACAGCGAAAATACAGAAAAATATCTCTTGACAGAAACAGCCTAAGCAAATCCTGCGAGCAAATCCTGCGAGCAAATCCCGCTCGTACAGGGCTTGTAGATACCTACCTGTACCTATTGTACCATAGGTATCAATGGTACTTAGGTTAATGTAACTAGAGAGAATCATGTGTCATGGTCGTGGTCATGTGGGGGTATTTTGTGAACATAAACATCGAGAAACAACAAGAGAATTAATGCACACTGAATCCATATCCATTCCGGAATTGCTCAAAGGTACTGTATCCTTCCGGAGTGTGCTCGGAGTAACAGCTTCCAAATCCATTTTGGGCTGGTTTCCAACGGTTGTTGCCATGGTGAGCTTTGCATGCTGCCGCTGCTTCATCAGCAGTGGACTGAACGTAGTGGAGCCGACCGAGCTTGTGTTGCACATTGCCGTGTGCTATCGCCACCCCAATGGCCCTCCGGAACTGTTGTAGCATGAAGGCAAATGCGCCTCCTTTCCGATCAGTGTTAACAAGCGGCGAAATTGTCATCCCATCATCGCCTGCAGCAGCCTCTTGCGCAAGGATTGTGATGATTGTGTCGAAGTCTTTATTAGACTCCCCAAAAGCGCCAGCAACAATAGGTATCACCTGACCCTTATAAAACCTGATTTGTGCTGCCAGGGAACGGTCCAGTGATGTCACCACCACCATCAACCATCGCTTCGGCAGCAAAAACGGTATCCAGCCGGCGAAACTTCCGCGAGTATGCGTTTGTACTTTCCCTTGCACATCGATCAGCCGGCGGGATGGTATCATTGCTGTGGTTGTAGCGTGTTGGTGTTGGGTTAGCCGAATAAGTTTTTATAGTTCGAAGATGGCCTCAGCGGAGCAGGTGGCCCCACTATCATTGACACGTTGCCGACCGACCGGGAAGTTGAAGACATGCAGGTCCGGGATAATTGCATGCTAGGCCCGCTGAAAGTTGGTGCCCGAAGAGACATGGTTGATGTATCGCCCAATAAAAGGTGGTACAGATGATAGGCAGGGTATGATAGAGACAGAGTGATAAATGAGGGTGAAAGGGCGCCCCCCCCCCCCACATGCCCCCTATTTCTTCTGACTCATCGAAGCTCATCGACGACAACACCAACACACGAGACACGAGACACGAGACACGCAGAAGCGCAGAAGCGCCACACCACCACATCACAGGCGTGCCACCACGGCGGCGGGCGCGGAGGCAGTCGATCTAAAGATGACGAAGAGGAGCGGAGCGTTCGTCGGAGTTTGTTGGTTGCATGCGAGTGAGAAGCAAGCAGACGTCGAGGCACAGGGATAAACAATGAACATAATACTGAGCAACGAGAGCAACAATGAAATTTTCCACATCCAGCCTCGCGGCGGCACTGCTGCTGGCTGGCCAATCTCGTGCATTCCATTCTCCCCACCAACATCGATTCGCCAACAACAACAAAAGCAGACCGTCCTCGTCCACAACGTTGAACGCCTTCCCTGACGCTACCGCCATCAAAGCCACATTGCCCTCTCTAGATTCTCTCACTCACAATCTACAAAATCTCGCGTCGTCCATCCCAACCTCCACCGCTGAGCTCAACGACCTGGCAAATAGTGAATTGCTGCATCTCTCCACGCCCGAGCAGCTATCCGCGGCCCTAGCCGATCTCGTGCCAACCCTCCTCTCTTCGCCATGGCAGCTTGCCGCCATTGCCGTCTTCACGAGTGGAGCGCTATTAACGGCGTTTATCAATTCACCCGATGATTATTCGGAGGCCCCCTTCGAGGCAGGTAGCGACACCTACGATCCCGAATTGGCTGCGGAATTTTATGGTAACAGGCCCTGGATGGTGGTCAAGCGTATATTGCGATTGGCCTCTCTCACTTCTGCCTTCAACTCGGGATTAATATTTGATTGGCTCATTTTGGGCAAGTTACTGAAGGATGAGGAATACACCGCATTGCGTAGGAACGAACCACGACGCGCCAAGGAAGCATTAATATTGATTGAAAAGCTTGGACCAACGTTTATTAAGCTCGGACAAGCGCTCTCGATCCGAACAGATATATTGCCAGAGATATATGCGTTGGAACTGCGCCAGTTGCAAGATGCGGTGCCCCCCTTCGACAGCGAAGAAGCCAAAGAGGTATTGAAGCGTGAATTGGGCGTGAGCGACCTGAACCAAATCTTTGATTCACTGTCAGAAAAGCCGGTGGCGTCAGCGAGCATTGGGCAAGTGTACCGTGGTACGCTCAAGGATGGGACTGATGTGGCCGTTAAGATTCAACGTCCTGGTATTCTAGGCGAGATTGCATTAGATCTACATGCGTTGCGTTTGCTAACGCCGATTCAGACCACTTTGCAAAACATGGCAAATGGCCTTGCAACAGATCAAATGGATATCGATACGGGTATTGCCCTTGTCGATGAATGGGGACGTGGTTTCGTCGCTGAAACTGACTATCGTCTCGAGGCGGAGAACACCATACAGTTTGAGAAGGCCATGAGGAAACGAGGATTGGATGCAGTTTGTGCACCCGCAGTAGTGGAGGGGCTGGTCCGCGATAAGGTGTTGGTTACTGAGTGGGTGGAGGGCACACGATTAGATAGGGATGCCAGTTCCGACGTGCCGAGATTGTGTGGTGTTGCGATTAATGCCTATTTGACGATGCTCTTGGACACAGGGGTGCTGCATTGTGATCCTCATCCTGGTAATTTGCTGAGGACTACGGATGGTAAGTTCTATCAGGTTGGACAATTCTCGTCTACTCGCTTTCAAAGGCTGATGCTAATCAATTTTCTGGTCTCTCGTACTTGTTTCCAGGCAAACTATGCATCTTGGATTGGGGAATGACTCTTGCTGTACCCAATGACCTCCAATATGCCCTCCTCGAGTTCATTGGTGAGTAACGTGTATCGTATGTATCACGAGAATCATTGCAGTTTCTATTTGTGTCATGAATGAAAGAATAACTGGTACTTACACATTTCCCTCTTGTAACGACAGCCCACATCAATACCGAAGATTACGACTCTATCCCACAAGACTTCATCAATCTAGGATTTTCTCCCGAGAATGTATCCCTAGAACGGCTGCAAAGTTCAGGCATCACAGAAGGACTATCATTCGCCTTCCGCCAGTTGAGCAAGGGTGGAGGACCCAAAAAGATGCAGGAACGCGTTAAGGAAGAGTTCCAGGAGCGATATGGCGCTGACTTGTCTGACCTTGAACTGCGAGATGCTGCACGGGCTGACATGCTTGAACGGATGGAGGAGCAACTGGCCTCCGAAGGTGTGGATGTCAAGGGAGTTACTAATGTCATGGAAGAAATGTCACGTAGGAATCGCGAATTGTTTGCATTGCCTCCTTATGTCTTGTATGTAGCACGAGCCTTCTCGACCCTTGAGGGTATTGGCTTGTCCATTGATGAAGACTATGCAATTGTTCAGGAGTGTTATCCCTACCTCGCTGGACGGCTGTTTACTGACAAGAGTCCCAGAGCGAAGGCTGCTCTCAGGGCCATGTTGGGATTGTCGGAGGACTCATATGATGCAATGGTGCACTCTGCAGATGATACTTCTCCTGGCCTTGCGGCGGTCAAGGCTGGTGTCAATGGTGGCGCTGCAAGCGAGAAGGCCAATTCTCTCTCCCCGAAAAAGTTGCTCGAGTTGACTGATAACTTTTCATCCTACACAGCCGCCACCGCCACTGTAGATCGTGATGGGGCTGGAAGGAGTGCTGCTGCTAAGGAGTTTGCCAAATTGCTATTGGACAAGGAAGGATCGCCTCTACAGGAAATTTTGGTTGAAGAGGCTGCCAAACTGGGTGATGCGGCCACGAGATCACTACTTCGCCAGGCATTGGTAGAAAGTGCCCTTGCCAAGACGATTTCTGGCTATTTGCGTGGGCCGAAAGATGCGTTGGAAAGATCTGAACAGCTTGCCTCTCTTCTCCCAGAAGATATCAAGAGGGTCATGATAGATTCTCCAGCGGATTTTCCAAAGCTTGTCGAAGAATTGTTGTACCCCACCTCAGAGGACGAGAGAGTGCTGTCCACAGCAAGGGAGTTACAGGAAGTGTTGGGGGGGCGGTTCGAGAATACCAGCCTGCGCAGCGTTTTGGCGGAAAATTTAAGTGATGGAGCATCGCTAATTCCGTCAACTCCTGACATTTCACCTGGATTGCAGAGGATTGTTTCTGACGAAGAAACCAGGGACTTTGTATTGGAGCAACTGTCGAATGTACCTTCATTGGGGAGAAGGTTTGGAGCTGGTTTGTTCCGTAGAGCTGCATACCGGACTCTGAACTCACCTGTCTTGCCCGAGGAGGCGCGAAAGCAACTTTCTGATGTGAATAACCGTTTGGCAGAAGCCATTGAGCCAGCAGCCCCTGCTGAGTAGGCGTGATAGAGTATTTCATAGAGTTAATTTTTTTGTTTTAGTTACAGCAGTTTTAGACGATGTCCTCCTCCTACCTGCTACTACAAGTATCATCTGATCTACCACCTCTAGTTGGAGGTACGGCAGCTCAAACAATTCTGTCATCTTAGATATCTTTTGTCAATCCTAATGTATTGTCATGTGACTCTTGGCCCGTTTATTTTCTCCCCGGCACACACCCAGTACTTACTACCCGCCCAACTTCCAAATTGTGATTTTGAACGGATGTTATGTCCCTGTTTGGCTGTAATGTTGCAGTTTTTTGTTGGCATGTCCGTACCAATCCAAGAGAATGATTTGCTAGTAGGAGCAAGGAGTTATAATATCACATTTGTGTGTAGGCCAGTGGTATCGTTGGCAATCTTCTGAGCAGTACTTGGCCACTGTGCCACCAAAGCATACCTTGCAATGACAGCAAAACCTGTCCTTGGATTTGATTTCACCTACTGATTTTTTTTATTTAAGCCAGATAGCAAATCAGACAAATTATCTCACCCATTACTGTGATATCAATCGCAGGGGTGCCAAACGCCTCATAGGCTCTTTTACTGATGGAAATAAAAGAATACCTAGACGCCACACTATTTTTTGAATGCCCGTCAAGTGCACCCCCCCCATAAAACAGAACGAGGCCACAACCCACCACGTTCCCATTGACATCCCACAGACACAGAAGCCCGACACCCCTGGTCCTAGTCCTCGTCAACCCCAGCTACAACAGGAACTTTGTTTGCACTCGCACTGTATAGTGCTTTTGGTGGTATGTGTAGACCCACTTCCTCCAACACGTCTACCGCCGAAGGGTGCGCCCACTCCCCTGTTTGAAGCTATTTGTTGGGTGTGTACTCTTCCCTTGCCATCGGATATGTGCAGATAGAATGTGAAAGCTTTCTTCGCATTTCATCACCGCTGGAGTTAGAGCCCATGTCTTGCTGCCTAACAGAAGGACAGCCTGCAAAACGACGGCCTTGTAGAACATGCCGCAAGATCGAGGTGCAGAAGCTGAGACAACATCCTTCAACACTTCCGTGCCTTCTTGAGTTTGCTATGTACCGCCTGCTGTTATCTTCGAGCGCTGGAGCCGCCCGAGATATTTGAAAACTTACATCCGCTCCAGCTTCTCATTTAAAACATTTAAGACTAGATTGCGGCGTCCCGCTGCATACTTCTCTCCGTCCCCAACCAGCATAGTCATAGTTGGTTGTTGGGTTGTGTTTAGCATTCACAACAAAAGCATTTGCTGCACACCACAATGTGTGCACTCAGGTAAAATATATAAGTATCGTACAATAGACACTACATGAACATGAGGATACTAGATGAAACCAATCTCCTAGACCTTAGATATCTTGCCTAGCGAATTATGGAGTCACTATAAAACCAATATGCCATATCAAGCTTGACGAATGAAACCAATCTCCAATTTAAACCTTTTTGGCCAGCATTACCAATTACCGCAAAAAAAAGCCGCGTAGACATACAGAAAATGCTTCATCTAGTATTTCAATTGCAAAGCAGAAGGTATGGCACGGGCTTGAACTGAGCAAAGCATTCTGTTCATGTCCCAAAAGTGCACCAGAAGGTGATACCACCGCTCTCATTGTTGACTCTACTAACCTCAAGCGGATCATAGAAGCAGTAGTTATTAAAATACACAAACAATTGTAAGCAAAACAAAAACCTTTTTAGGCAACATGCACATACATATATAGCACATACCCAATCGCCGCCAAGACCTTATTTCAGTTAACCCATGGACCCAAGTAAACCATGGAACAGGTCAGCAGGGATGTTCATGTCCATGGAAGCGATGCCAGGCTGAACCCCCTCCCAGAGGGCCCTCAGCAGCAACCACACAGAAAGGCCCCTCTCCTAACACGCTATATTGGTGAATAGTGATGGAAGGATTGGTCCCGGTGACTTGGCAATGCTTTCCAAAGTTGACACATGGACCCAAGTAAACCATGGAACAGATCAGCAGGGATGTCCATGTCCATGGAAGCAATGCCTTGCTGCATTGCCTCCCAGAGGAATCACAGCAGCCACCACCACAGAGAGGCCCCACTCCCAACACGTTATATTGGTGAACAGTGGTGGATCAATTGGTCCCAGTGACTTGGGAATGCTATTCAAAGTTGCCCTATGAACCCTAGTAAACCATGGAACAGATCATCAGGGATGTCCATGTCCATGGAAGCGATGCCATACCAAATTGCCCCCCCAGAAACAAGGCCCCTCTCCCAACACATATATTGGTGAATATATAGGAAAGCGAAGACAAGAGGGGGAAAGGTGGGAATGATCGCGCCGATCATTTTTGTTATCACTAGCATCTACAGTGTGAATCTCTTCTGGGTAATGACTAATGGTGATTGTGGCAATCAGTATTAATCATTAGTTTACTATTAATCAGCGTTTTTTTCTTCCCGGGGGAAGATCTTCCCGCCCCCAAAATTCGGAAAGGCATCCTGGATACCCGGGAAGAAATCGCTCATCTCCCCCGCCAAATG
>JALLBF010000321.1:0-10758 GCA_036939945.1 Thalassiosira sp. AJA248-18
ATCTCCTAATTTTTTGCAACATCCTACCTACGTGATGTGCAACATAGGAATTCAATTCGTTGGCCAACATGTCTTTGGTCTGTGCGTCTCACTGGACAATGGGTGTCGACAAAGTATTCCCGCCATTTTAGGTTTGGTTCATTTTTGCGTATCCCCGAAATGAATATTCAGGAATTACGTAGAAAACATACTAATGCCACGTATCACAAATAATTTCTGCTCATACCCATTGTCCGTGCTGCCATGAACGGCGGAATTGAAATGGCCGAACGGACGATCTATCGTATCTCCTTCACCTTCACCTTCACCCGCAAATAGTAATCAAACAGAATCAAATTAGATTGTTGAGCAACGGTCGGTAGAATGATGTCAATAGTATCGCAATAGTATCACCATGAGGTTCTGTCGCCCCACCCCCATCGTCCTATTCACAGCATCACTCATTCTGCTCTTCAATCCGACCTCTCCCTTTGGATTCTTCGTCATCCCGAACAATATCAATTACAAGATCCAACACCACGCGTTCAGATTTCCTCAAACCAAGAAGTTGTCGTCAACAGCACTATCCTCATCTTCGAGCGAAGAAGGGTTATTGCAACCAACGCCACTGACATTAGTGGGAGATGAAGACACAATGATCGCGTGTGCTGCCTCGTTGGTATCGTACCAGTGCGCGGAGGACAGATTGGGCAATGCCCTGGCATATTTAAATGCCCTTGAGGACGATATTCCGCTGAAGATCACGCGTGACGTGAGAGGGCGACTCGAGGATTACAATGATGGGGGAGAGAATTCCGAGCACGATAACATTGTTGACATTTTTCTATCCACTCTTGCGTCGACCACGTGTGGTAGGAATGACTTGCAAGCTGGATTATCCATGAGCAAGTTTCTAGTAAACGAAGTGCCACCACCCACCAATACGCCGACAGCGGCAACGACGCCTCTCATGTTGCACGATGATGATGACGACGACGACGACGATGATGGAAACGTGGGGCCACTGAATTTTATGCCACCAACACGAAGTCTCGTTGGGGCAATCAATGGAATGGACGTTGCCTTGCTACGGGACAAAGAAGATGTCGATAGTAGATTTTCAATGCTGTTCTCTGTGGACAGGGCCAAGGGATTAAAAATTGCTAGGCTATTGGCGGAGATTGATGAAGAAGGCGTGGTTCACATACGGGGTTTACATGTCCAGGAGTCGCATAGGAAGAAGGGTCTGGCAACTTTGCTACTTGCGTTTTTCTCGCAATTTTGTCATGTAACATTTGGAGCCTATCCTCGAACACTTTTAATGAACAAGCCAGTGATTTGTGTAGCGTTGGAGTCGCTTGGGTTTACTGCGGTAAATGAAAAATGGCCAGTGTTTGTGGCGCAGCATCAGGAGAAAGGCAATGAGCACATCACATTGATGATGGCGGCGAACGATTTTGATCTTGGGCCGCAGTTTCCACATGCCGTGCGCAGGGCTCAAAATATTGAATTTGTGTCAGAGCGACCAGAAGGATCGAGAAGGGTCCACGTGCTGACGAGATTTGAGCCACCTGGCAGGATGGTGGAGGGTTCGGATCCTGTTGAGATGAGATTGGATGACTCAACGTACCAGTTATATTCGGCAAGGATCATTGCCTTCTTGGCCACGGTGGGGAATGCCAAACATTCAATGTTCAGAAGATCAAAAGGGTTAAATGAGATGTTATGAGTCAACGTAAAAGCATCTCTTTCATAGCATTGAGGGCGGTCGCACCATTAGACCCGTGTGGACGATTTAGGCGTTTTGTTCGAAATCAACCCGAAAGTCAAAGCATGCCTTTTCGAATTGTTTGCGGAGCAGAATTCAGACTTATTCTAGGCGCGAAGCCGTCTCCGTACGTTGATGGTAGATAGATGCCTCTTGGTTGGATAGAGGTAGATGAGGGCTTCACTGCAGCGGTCGCGGCTTGGCTGGGATGCACTCTCCCTATTGATATTGCTACTACTGCATCTTCTGCACAATGCCGCCGCCATTCCCCATAGTGAAAAAAATGAGGTCAGAAATGTTGATTGTTGCAGTGTTTGGAGGGCGGAACCTCTTATTGTATTATTTTCCAGCCAAGAAGTCGAGAAAAAAGATATTCAGCATCCCAAATAGACCCCCCACAAAATCTACCCGTCCACCGCCCATTTCATTATTCACAGCTCCATAATCAGCTCCATCCATAGGTACATACCTTGTAGACATAACTCATAACCCCTGCTGTGCCCCAGCGGGTCAATGGTTTGAACAATGAAGACACGCAATGAATCAACGAATGCAAGGGAGGTGAAGGTTGGATTTTAGAGGCTGAAGATGAATTGGTTGGATATTGAAGAGGATGAGACGAGAGCATTGCAGAGTGGTCTCTTGGCTTGGCTGAGCTTATTGCTATGATTTTTATTGCTATTGCATCTTGAACATGTCCAAGAAGTTGATTGTTGCCGTTTTGGAGGGCGAAAACGCGTTTTGTAATAAATACTAGAGAAGAAGTACAAACAAAGATAATCAGCCCCCAGAAACAACCAACATGACTGCCTTCAACTACCACCACACATTTTCATCAACTATGATGATGTTTTACCTTTACAGGAACACCGCTCCTCCCTCCTCCTCTAGAGAGGAGGATGAGAGCTTCATTGCGGTGGTCTCTCTCTCTAGGCTTCATCATGATTGGCTGCTTAACTCCCCCATATTGATTGCCATGGAGTTATGTAGTGATGGAGCCTCCGCGAATACAATGGTGACTTGTGACTTGTGACAAAAAAAAGAGTTGGCAATTTAGAGGGCGAGACCTCTTTTTGAATAATTTGCCAACCAAAGTAGCAAGAAGATACTCGCCCCCCCAAGTGAAAGTGGGCCCCGTCAAAATACACAAAGATCGGCACTCTCTCCTCTCCACTTATCGTCTACTTCCGCATTTCGCTCCGTGCCCCAGGTCCTGCCCAGGTCAATGGTTTGAACATAACCATGAAGACGTGCAATGAATCAACGAATGCAACAACGGCCAACGACGACCACGACGACAGCAATGGAGTTTGCGACGTTGATGAAAACATCCACTCCGCTGCCCCAACCACCAATGACAACAATGACAACAATGACAGTGATAAATCTCCACTCAACACCACTGCCACGACTACCTGCCCATCCTGCAACACGCCCAACGCAACCTTTTCCAAAAATCAAAGTAAGAAGAAGCGTTATGAGGATCGTAAATGCAAATTGTGCGTTGAGAAGCGGCAGATGATGACGATGCAGCAGCAGCAGCAGCAGCAGCAGCCGTTATTGCCAGCGGGAGCGTCGGCGGCGGGGGCAATGGCACCATCCAAAAATAGCAAGAAGAAGAAGAAGAAGAAGAAGCATGGTAAAACTGCAGAGACGGCAAGCGACAATTTTGACGACGACGATGGTGATGATGATGGTGATGATGACGACAATGATTTGGAGGGGGCAGCAGCAGCAGCAGCAGCTCTCAATGAGGTGAAAAGTAATAATGATGGTGGCAACAACGGTAGTTATGGCAACGGCAAATCATCCAAGTCCAAGTATTTTCAAAGCAAAGACAAGAAGAAGCATCACGAGGAGGGGGAGAATGAAGATGGAGGTGGTAGTTGGTCACCGCTGGCTGATGTGCAATCAACATCATCATCATCATCATCTGACAAAGGAGAGGGAGGAGGAGGAGGAAGTAATGCTGTCAGCAAGAAGCAACAAAATGATAAAAACAGCAGCCATGATGAATCTGATGAATCTTCTGATGCTAATGCTGATGGTAATTGGTCCCCCGTAGTGATGATGCAGTCAGATGAACAAGAAGAAGAGGAAGAAGGAGGAGGAGGAGGAGGAGCAGAGTCATTGACAAATTATAATAATGATAATGATGACCAAGAAGGCTTGGAAGACACTCCAACTACTACCGGCAAAAAAATCAAATCAAGAACCAAGAATAACGTTCGTGAAACAATGAAAATGGCACGAGATCAAGCTCTTGGCAGCAATAATGACAACAATGACCACAATGACAACGATGACAATGAAAAAGAAGAATCGCTAGAAACTCTCAAACAACAAATACTCGGCCGATCCATTTCGTCAATGTACGATATCGACCATACTTCCGAACAGGGGGCGGCGGCACTGCTCTCTTCATCCAATCACCACCACCACCACCACCAGGAACAACAACAGCAATCCAACAATAAACTCATCATGGATGCATCCACCACATTCACCGATGGAGCCACGGTAGCCCATCACTTGAAACAGGATTTGACATGTCCGATATGTCATGATCGATTGTACAATCCTGTGTCGTTATTGTGTGGTCATTCGTTTTGTCAAGTTTGTTTGAATTGGTGGTTGGAGAAGAAGGGGCAGCAGGAGCAGCAGCAGAGGATGAATGATGCTGTTGATGAGGCTGGTGATGCTGGTGATTACGGGGACTTGGAGAATCATGGTGAGAATAGGTGTGGCACGTGTCCTTCCTGCCGAGAGCCCATCCCAAACAGTAATGATAAGGGCAACAACAACAATAATAGACCGAATTGGAATATCCAAATCAACACGGCCCTCAAATCGGTATTAGACACCCTCTACGGTTCCGAAATGAATCAACGTCGGTTGGCAGAGGAACGTCAAAAGCTCAAGGCACAAAGTGGTGAGATGGGGGGATTGCATACACGTGGATGTGAGGAGATTGTTCCGTTGCCAAAAGAAGAGAATGAGTTGGATTGGTTGTTGACGAGTGACAAGAATAATGGTCATTATGGTGTGACTACTAATCGTGATGATGAAGAGAATGGTTGGATATCCCTGTATGCATCAGCAACAACAACAACGGCATCATCCATGAATCAGCAACAGCAGGGAAGTAGGAGGTCATTGGGGTATAGTAGCCAACGTAGCGGCTCCGGAGGATCGAGTAGTATTTCCATCCGTAGAAATGTCGTATTGGATGATTGCGATCAACGATATCAATTGTCGTTGGGTCTAACCCGGTGTACCTATTCCAGCAACATTAGCAAAAACAGTATTTCTGCTGCCAAGTTGGGGAATGGTCCCAGTATGAGTGGCGGCGTGCTCGACATTGAACTGTGCCTATTGGCCATGGAAGAAGACGAGGTGGACGATTCGGGCTTTCCCACTTTTGTCAATGAGGGGGATGATGACGAGGCGTTGATTTGCACGGGCAGTGATCGGATACATACCTGTATCGAGTCTAGTGTTCGGGTGGTACCCACTGAGACATTGGATAGAAAGGCGGTATCAAATGTTTTTGGTAGTAGATTTGGTAATGGTGGTGGTGGTAGTAACAATGAAGAATCACGGGTTATACGGGAAGTTACCCTGTCAAGAGGCATGATTGGAAGGGATGGCTCGGTTCGATTTCGTATTGACATGCAAAAAGCATTGGAGAGTGCCACCATGATGGGTGGTGACGAAGAACAAGTGGGTGGTGGTGCTGGTGGCGGCGGCGATGATGACGATGATAACGGCAAAAAAGGTACTGCCACTAGTTTCCAGGTAGTCAAGTTGAGGTTTCGCCACGTCGACACGGGTGCGGTTCTTGAGTTGCGCCTCCCTTCCAAGAGCGAAGTTGATGAGAAGATGCAGGGAGGCAGTGACGACGAGATTGAGTTCTGTGGTGTTAAGAAGCAGCCCGTGGCCAAGAATGATGCCTCTCGCTATCTTCTGAACGACGACCATTACGGTGAAGAGCATAGTGATGATGAACCAAACGAGTACCAAGAAGATGACTTTTTGGTGCATGGGACACAGGATAGTGATGAATTTGATTCAAATGAAGAAGAAGAGCATGGTGACGACGACGTTGATGATGATGGCGAATGTGAGATTTGCAAGAATGGAGGTGATCTCATTGTTTGTGATGGTGGCGATCATGAGGGTGGATGTGGACATATGTACCATGTGCATTGCATTGGTCGGGGCATGATTCCTCCTGGTGAGTCTTGCATATGGAGAGCCGATGCTTGCAATATCTAGTTGTGTGCTCACCTAGGTGATTATTTGTTTTTGTTTTTGATTCACTCTACTTGTGTGCCTGTCTGGGACATAATAGGAGACTGGATATGCAATACATGCGCCAATGATCTTGGAATGGATGTTGGCATCAAGGGACACGAATGGGAAGTCGACGATGAAGAAGAAGATGTTGAAAAAGCCGACGAAGAAGAAGAAGACGAGGAGACTGAAGCTACAAAGAGCAAACCTCTGGTGATAGATGATTCCGACGATGATGAGAGTATTGCGCCAGCAGTCCAAATTAAGAAAAAACCTCTGGTGATCGATGATTCCGACGATGATGAGAGTATTGCGCCTGCAGTCCAAAATAAGAAGAAAGGTCTCAAGAGAAAAATCTTGGAGACTCCAGAGAGCGATGATAGTGGCTTGGAATCAGAGGATGATGACAGCGCACACAAGAGAGTCAAAAGTGAATGAATGCATACCATATAAATAAACAATCTTTTTTATGACTTGACCGGTATACGGTATAGCAGGTGACTCCGCTAAACGTGGATCCATGAGGCATGATCAAAGGCTATGGACACTGTTCATCTACTTTTGTATTTATTCGAATATTTCTCTGGCCATTGAATGAGAACACAAGGCATCATCCCAGCCACAACACTAAGAAATTGATTGTAGCTCGCCAATTAAATTGTGGACAGACATAAAAGAGAGGACAACGCCACTAAATTGCGGATAAGCACGAAAAGTAGCCTGCATAGCAGAGTGTCGGAGCAAATCATTCATGCGATATTGATTGTTTCATTGGATGTTCATATTACAAAACAAACTAACCGACCGGTTTCTAGCACTCTCTCACACATAATACCACTCGAACAAGACAACGAGCACATTAACTTGTATAGAAAATAACATCAAAACAGCATTTTGTGCTGACGTCCACCAATATACACCCGATTGAGACGGAAACTAACCAGCTTGAAAGAGGAGAGCAAGCAGTACCCGATGGCCCAACAAACGCCTCTAAAAACGACTTGCAATGATTTTTTCAATCATCTCAACTAGAGAGGGTGCTAATTCGCCAGCAACACCATCAAATTGGTGCTCAACCACGACATCTACGATCAAGCCGAGTAGCCCATGTTAACCGAGTTGTCCTCATCTACCCATTAGCAGTACTGTCGACCTCTAAAATGCCAATTTCACCAATCAAGTCAACTGGAGCAGGGGGGATGCATGGCCGGGAACACCAGCAAATTGGATGATTTGACAACCGTTGCATTGACAATTTCACGCTGAGAGAGATCAAAACAAACCCGTCTCCATCATCCCACAATGCCAACCAAGCATAGACACGGCCACATTAAGAAACCGTCTCCTCCACCCCTACCTTTGATTGCTTGGTTTTTAAGTGCCGAGTTTCATAAGATGCGAAGATGAAATACCATGGATGTCTTCTGTCATCTTATGGTTGTGAGATTGCCGATGCATCATCTCCCAGCAACCTTCTTCGCTTTGCATCACTTCCATTCATTTTGTGAGAGTCACCTGACCGTTTCGTCACCACTTCATGTCCCGACAACCTACTTTCACTTTCATTGTCACCTAATACCACCCCTGATACAGCACTTTTGTTTTCACTCGCCGGCTGCGCTTCAGAAATGGCACGAAAGAAAAGCTGTGCAGCCTCCACATTGTTGTAGATGATATCAGAGGAGCCATCGTCGGATGTGGTCATTACAGAGTAGAGAAACTTACTTCTGTTGCTATCACTCAATTGAGCAAGAAGAACAATGCCTTCCTTGAGTGAAGAATTGATGGTTCTTGGTTGGAAGTGCACTCGGGTGTTCGGAACATATGCCAATGAATCTTCTCTAACCAAAGCTTCCTCTCCCACACCATCGTTGCTCCTACTTCGCTTAATCTTGAACATGAAATTACCACCCAGTGACACACATGCAGAAACGACCACGCCAAGTTTAATTCTGACAACGTCCTTGTCGGAACAGCATTTGTAATGGTATATGACCTGACATCCGGGTGGAAACTTGGTATCTGATGCTTGTTCTCGTGTAAGTTGAATTCTGTGCTCCTGATAGTTCTCCATTCTCGTGCTTATTTTGCCATCACTTCCACTCCCAACAGCCAAGGTTGGCACAGGAACGCTCTTTCTCTTCTTCTTCGCTGAGCCCATGATGATATTCATATTATTTGGACTTCTCTTTCGCTTGGTGTTTGGTGTCACGAAATACCTCTTTGATCCATTTATTGTTCTGACCACAAGCTCCTCCGAAAGGTTAGCCTCGAGAACAGTATGAGACGACACCCCATAAAAGCTGCTTTGGAATCCTTTCACGCAACGCTCGAAGTCTGGCATGCTCGCCCCATCATTTCCTTTACTGGCAGTAAATGCGACGATCTTAGCTTTCATCTCATCTGACAACACCGGAAGCTTTTTTTTCGGCGTATTGCTCCGGTTGTCTTGCTGTGATGCATTCAAGGTAAGCACAGCCCTGGCAACGATCAGACTCCCCTTAGTTTTTGGCTTCGGAAAGTACCTTTTTGTTCCATTTGTTGTTCTCAACACAAGCTCCTCTGAGAGGCTGGCCTCGAAAACAGCATGAGGCGACAGCCCATTACAGCTGCTTTGGAATCCTTTTACACAACGCTCGAAGTCTGGCATGCTCGCCCCATCATTTCCTTTACTGGCAGTAAATGCGACGATCTTAGCTTTCATCTCATCTGACAACACCGGAAGCTTTTTTTTCGGCGTATTGCTCCGGTTGTCTTGCTGTGATGCATTCAAGGTAAGCACAGCCCTGGCAACGATCAGACTCCCCTTAGTTTTTGGCTTCGGAAAGTACCTTTTTGTTCCATTTGTTGTTCTCAACACAAGCTCCTCTGAGAGGCTGGCTTCGAGAACAGCATGAGACGACAGCCCATTACAACTGCTTTGGAATCCTTTTACGCAACACTGGAAGTCTGGCATGCTCGCCCCATCATTTCCTTTACTGGCAGCAAATGCTATGATCCTAGACTTCATCTCATCTGACAACACCATCAGCTTCTTTTTCTGGTTATTGGCCTGGCCGCTGCTAGTGCTTCTCTCTTCTCCTTGTTCTGAGGTAGGCACAGCCCTGGCAACACTTGCACTTTTCTGAACATTATTTGGCGTCACGAAGTACCTTTTTGTTCCATTTATGGTTCTGACTTCAAGCTGCTCTGAGAGATAATACTGGAAAACAGCATGAGTCGACACCCCACTCAAGTGCGATCCGAATCCTTTTACGTGACGTTCGATGTCTGCCATATTCGCCCCATCCTTGCCTTTACTCGCAACATATGCTATGATCGTTATTTTCTTTTCTTGTGACAGTATCCCCACTAGATTCCTTTTCTGTTTATTGATATTGACGAGAGCAATCTTCTCATTGATGCCATCTGAGATCAATGACACCGCTTCGTTCTTGGTCTTCCCGGTTTTTGCTGACATATTGTTTTCACCTGAAGCGTTATCACACGGATGAATTTTGCTAGGTACGCCATTAGAAGCATGTCCCTGGTTACCAGAATCAAGACCATGACGATCATTGGCAGGGCATGTATCTGAGAGTGCACAGCGCCTCTGGAAAAGAGTGCTTTTGGCTCCGATGTCGGAGACACCATTAGAAGTGTGTCCCTGCTGGTGAGAATTCAGACCATGACCATTGACAACAGGACCCATATCTGAGGGTGCATCATCATCCTCTTTGCTAACTAGAGAACTTCCAGGCTGGTCAGAATCCAGACTGTGACTATTGGCAGGGCTTGCATCTGATGAGAGTACATGGTCTCCTCGCAGTAGAGAATTTCCAGCTCCAGATTGCTCCCCACACCCACTCGTCTCATGGCTAACTGTCTCATCAATATCAGCACACGAAACATCACCCGAAGCATATGTGTGGTTATCCTCGCGTTTGACGGGCATGCTGCTAGAGTATCTACCCGATGATTTCTTCAGACATGAAATGAGAGGAGGTGCACATGCTTTCCTGCCATCTTTCATACCCCCGCTTGAAGGAAATTCTGGCTCGTCTGAGACATGATATGATGCATTGACAGGGACATCAGTCCCACCGGATTCACGCTGTTCGCACAGTTCCTCCTTCACAGTCACAGTCATCTTAACCTCCCGGACACTTTCGGCTGTGTCGTGTCCATGAAATTGATTGAAGGGGGCACAAGAAGCTGACCCTACCATGGTGTTTTTGCCAGGAGATGGCGGCGATTTGAAGGGAGGTGGTATCGTTGAGGAGAAGAGTCTTCTTTGCAATTTCCTTTTAGGATTATGCCGATGATGATAACAGCGGCGAGTTGTTCATGTTCCTCCTACGACGAACATGCAATGAACAGCATGCGAACGCGTGTCAAATTGATGTGATGGATGGTGATATCTCTAGATAGATGGGCTTCAAGAATCTCTCGTAGGGACATACTAGTTCCTACGTCGGTATCAAGGTGCCCAGTCATATTTACTCCCAATGATATTATGCTCAATGCTCAATCAATGCTCAAACTTGCACTTGCACACCACCACCATCGGACTGTTGCATCATTTATGGTCCACCGATATCCGCATCAATCCTCACGCTATCTCTCTCTCTCGCTCTCTCTCTTCTGAGTGAGCAAAAGCCTCTCTCTAAGTAATCGCACGAGTGCGAGTGCGTGTGATCTAGTGATCTAATTGCGAGTGAAGTAGATCACAAAAC
>JALLBF010000322.1:2477-13222 GCA_036939945.1 Thalassiosira sp. AJA248-18
GCCAACATCCTTCTTCCTGATCCCCCAAAATCAAAATGAGGGGTCGCGTTGAACGTGAAAAATCTTCGGCTGCTCGCCACGCCCGAGAAGGCCAAGAAGTTGCCTACAGAGGCAAAATAAAATAACACACAACAATCAACCAGTTGGGGTAACAATCCACGACGCGTATGAGTGGGGGTACCGTCATCTTTAGGGAAATGACCGTCAACAATGAATGAAGAGTTTGGAGAATGAAAATTTTGGGGGAGGAAGGTCTCTGTGGGAGATGGGGGATAGAGATGAGAAGGAGGAACCATGCAACAATCAAATTTCTGAGACAGGGGGGGGGGGGGGTTGCGCCAGCGGATCGTCCTGCAGCATTTAATATAGTCATCAATAACAGAATCAGAAGGAGAGTTACCTCTATTCTCTGCCATACATTAATTGGTAGGATCTTCATCTTCATGTAAATAAAAGGGATTTTTCCACGTGTTCCTATGTACATGTAGATGTAGTTACAACGTGGTACGATAAACGCCCATGCGAAGCTTTTTCTTGGCTAATGCCCACACTAAAATGTTCTTGACTTTTACCGCCTCACCTAAATTGGCGAGCGATTTTACACTATCTCGCAGAAGCTCAGTGTAAAAATTCGGACTCTCCCTTCTGCCAGGCAACCGCGCGTTGCCGTCTAGTTAAAAGAAACATCTTGTATTGAATGCAATTGCTTCATTTATAAACATAATTAATATTAATAGATGTATTACATAACTCCGTTTTGTTTTATTTCTTGACCGTTGCTTTCTAGAATAAGCAGCAGGAAGTGCCCTCGTTTTCGAATGTTCAGGATACATTTGAAGGAATATGAAGTCGTCTGGGGTCTCCTACTACGGCCATTTGCCATGGTCGCTCGCATTTTTTCGGTCGAAGGCTTGTTGTTGGTGTTCAGCCAAAACTCAGTCGGTTGATTTCCAAGAGATTCGACCGTTCGGCAGTCGAGTCCAAAACTATGTACTAGAATTCCTATGTATTCAACCTGTCGTCCGTTGCACCAGAGGTAGGGAAAAAAGGCCCCTCAATTAAAAATAAAACCTAGTTACCGTATTGTTGTATAGACCCTATAGAAGCGATCCGATGTGTCGACGCCGCCGCATCCATTGCATAAGGCTGCCGGATCACCACGGTTGGCGAGTTCATGCGATGTCATCAAAATATGCATGTGATGTATAAATATGGTTAATAAAATAAAAGTAGATTAAACTAAATTTATTTTTCTAAAACCCAACTGCAGCGACTCGCTTCGCAGCCGCAGTGGTGGATTGGTTGCATCCGATCATGTTAATCCTTGGGATAGGAGATCCGCTCACACCATGGTGAGATGGTGAGAGAGCAAAGATCGTCGTCGATCGACAATAAACGTCGCGCGACGCGAGGAAACACAGCACTTCACCTTATACGTACTCTGATTGTTAGTTGTGTTTTAATGTCAATGCACCTCTTCCGCACTTAATTATTGAGGTCTGTGATGGAAAATAGCAACACCAAAGATGTGGGTGCACGTTAGAAGCTAGTGGAGAAGCACGCGTCATATTATTAATGTATGCATAATGTAGCTCTCTTACCGGGGTTTAAGTGCGCCGAAGAGCATTTTTGAGCTCTAACAAACTGTCAAGATAATTGTGTGTACGTATGATCACAGAAATAGGTCTCTCCCACGCAGGAAAACATCATCTGATCCACGGCTTCCAATGGTTTTCAGCAACAGTCTACCTACCTACCTACCTACCTTTGTCCCTCCATGCAAAATGGAGGGTGTGGTGAAAATGAAAAAAATGCTACGCCATCTGCCTGCCATACCACCTTCTCGGTGTGACTGACGTACCTAGTTAACTATTAGAAAAGTGGGTATGCCCTTCGCACTTAAATCTCCAGCGAGACACCCCCCACCACGGACTTTTGGAAACGTGTTGGGAAGTACATTCGTAGGTACCCAATATAATATTAGAGAAGCGCCCTGTAAACCAGCGTGAATAGAATGAGTAAAACGTGTTGGGAAGTACATTCGTAGGTATAGTACCCAATAATATTAGAGAAGCGCCCTGTAAACCAGTGAATAGAATGAGATAGAATGAGCAACTTACTCATTCTCTCTTCGATGGGACCTTTGATTTTCGGTACGAATTACATAGTAAAATTTGTCATTTAAGTACCGTTTCATGTTGCCTATTAAGAGTCGCTGTATCGGTCGAACGCGTTTGGACAACGAGTGGGGTACCAGTCGCGTTTCAAATTGTCCTACAGGGCTTCGTACTAGAGAGATAAAAAATCACAAGAAGCTTCGGACTTCGGATTTCGGATACGAACTTCCCATTGAACTTTCCGGAACAAACCTACCTAGGTAGTTCAATCATTTTATTGGATCGTGCGGTTAAGTAAATAAGCAACGGGACTAGCGAACATTTTAAGGAGGTATCCCTGTCTGAGAGCAAATGTGTACGTACGTAGGGGCGACTTCTTTGAAAGGGTTAACATTAAAACAATTATTTGTGGTCCACCTTCAGAGATGATAATAACATCGCTGACGTTAACTCAAGTTGATAGATACTTTTTAACTACATCATAGGTATCTCCCGACCAAATTGTTTTCTAGAGTGATACCCCTTCCGTCGAAGTTCTCACAGATCAGAGATCAGAAATCAAAACGTCAAGTGTGAATGAACTCTTTTGCTCACCTGTTGTACTCTGGTTGTTAATCAAAAACCCTTAGTATAGGGATAATCACCTTTCCATTTCGACACCAATACAAGTTCGCTAGGACTCTAAGTCGTTCGTTCCAGTTATGTCCACTACCAGATAGATAGCATACTCAGGATCTAAGTACCGCACGAATCACAAGTGCCCAATTAGCCAGTTGAAGCGGTAAAGGAATCGCAACTTTTCTTTTTTCTCTGGAAAAGTCTCAAGAATACTGATCGGGAGCGATTTCATAAGAATTTCTGGGTACCGCATGATAAAAGCCTATACGATATCTGTCTTTCGCTCTTCCCGGTTGAAGATACAGGTCACGACTTTTTTCCCGTGATGATTGCATCATTCAGGCGATACTTTGAGGATGCATCGCAATATGCTACATTTTGTACGTACGATCGTACGATATCGTATGTTTGTAGCATGCAATATCTACGATAGTACTTTGTGGTAGTTGTTGATGTACCTTCGTACCTGCCTTTTACATCGGTGCAACTGTGGCACCTTTCGCGAGATGTTTCGATGATGTAAACTGTGTTCGGTCTCTTGCTTCAACCTTCAAAGCCTCTCAGAAAAACTAATAGATACAATCCCACTCTCAGATCCAAGCCAAGCCAAACGAACCCGGGGTTCCAGGTTCCAGATTCCAGAAACAGCGTGATAAAAGAAGAAAATACAATAGTAGCATCACCGGTTGCCTGGAAAAGCCATCTCATCGAACATGAACACACATGTAGGCGAATCCGATCTATTATTCACAAACACTATCAACATGATAGGATTCTCCAATCACTCGAATGACGGCGACCTTATCGTGCCCACACAAATCGGCAGTCGTGGATCGGGGACCGGATCTCCATCCTCCCTTGATGGGGCGGACGCCGCAGGCAATGGCGCTAACAATTTCTCCATGGAGGATGCATCCAAATCCTTCCCCATCATCCTCCACACCATCGTTTCGGACGTAAATTCCGACAACTGCATCCAATGGCTTCCCTGTGGCACTCGTTTTGTCATCGCCGACAAGGACGATTTCTCAACGATCATCCTGCCCCGATACTTTGGCGGGAGGGGCGGGTCAACGACCAAGTTCACATCCTTCACTCGCCGACTGAAACGGTGGAAATTTTCGCGCGTCCCCTCCGGACGGGAGATGGGGGCGTATTACCATGAGAAGTTTCGGCGGGGGGAGCCGGAGTTGGCGAAGAAGATTCAGTATCCGGTGACCAAGTCTCAGGCTGTGGCGAGCAAAGGAGGCAGCGGTGGGGCTGGTGGCGGCAACAAGAAACCGCCCATTCCCAAGGCGCGTAGGCGGGCGTCTACGGGGTCCATTGCAGCCCTTTCCAAAAAGAATAAGCTGGGCGTGTCGGAACAGGACGACCCTACTTCAATTGTGGGACTGATGGATATATCTCCCACGCCCATCAAGGGGGGTCCCATTGAGGTCATCGAGAATGGCAACATCCTACCTTTGCCCATCCTTGAAAACGATATGAAAGATTGGTTGTCGAGTGCAGACTTTATGGATAGTATAGGAGGACCACCATCCTCCTCAATGAACAACATTGAAGAGCAAGACGCTCCTTCGATCGATGCTGAGGTAGAGCCGGCGCCATCGGTCGTTTCCAGCTCCTCGTCGTTTCTCCTTCCCCCGCCGGCATTTCCAAATAGTGTCATGTCCGGTGGATCCCTGGGATCCGCCAATGAAGCCATGAATAATATGATGCCACTGCCCCCCATTCCAATGATGATGCGTCCAGGAGGAGGAGGCGGAATGATGCGCCGCCACTCGACCTATTTGGAAAATTTGACTACAGCACCAAGTGCTGCTGCTTCATTATCCATGCCCATGATGATGACAAGCACTAGTTACGGTAGCAGTAGTGCTGCCAGTAACGACAGGATGTTTCATAATTCCTCTCAACTACTTGGAACGAACTTTTCATGCGTCCCTGAAGCTGATGCGAGCACCAATGTTATGCCGACACAAATGACTGCTGAGAACCACCGTTCCAGTAGTGGATGTGGTGAATTCAAAGACCCCTTTAGTAGTTTTCATAGGGAATTCAGCTTTGATGATTTGAAGACGATTGATCCATTCACGTGATTTTTTTTTTCGGTGTTTGGGTTTTGCTTTTACTACTTACAAAGCCCAAACTGCCTTTCATATGTGACGGATTGTTTGCGGGAAATGCAGTACCAAAAGTATTCATTTTTGGTGGGGGCATGGTTAAACTATGCTAAAGAGTGCGGTATGCTCTGTTGATCAAAATAAGATCTGCAAAATTTTAAAGAGATTGTTTATAATAACTGCTGGCTCTTGTGTTCCAATCAGGTTCCCCTGCGAGGGGCCCAGGCCTGATGTATTGTGAACACACGGCAGTGTGTGAAAGCCCTATTGGTTACTGGACCTTCGCCACCAGAATACACAATGGTATCATCCAAAGACGGTGCTTGACTATTTTCCTACCTTCTATGCTGGGGAGTCATATTGCCATTTGCTGTAACATTTCCATTCCATATCACATACGCTTCTTCAATGTATGCACGCAACAGAGCGGCGCTCTTATCAACAGCTGCAACGACGACACTGGTGATGTTTCGATGTCTGGAAGCACTCTATGGATTTTCACCGAATAGCGTTCAAGATAGTGTATGAAACCATTGATTGAACTATTCCTCTGTAATTGAATTCTTGTTTGATGAAGGGACACGGCTCTGCCGGAGAAAGACACGCGTTCCAGGTGTTCTACAAAAGGGTAAATCACTTGCAATAAAGTTGGTAGGGGTGTCGCCCCCTGTCATTCATGAAAGCCCATGCATGTGAGCGGAACCGCTTCAACGAAATATTTTCACCTTTTGGTCGGATGGAACAATTTTCTCGCTGCCGTATTATTGACAAGCACCACACTTCTGTCTGCGGGCTAGTTGGCATATTGACATTTGATGTCTTGACAGCCCCATGTTCAAATCAACAAGCGTTTCAGATTTCTGGGGCCGCAGATCATGGCCCCTGCCTGGTACACCGAAGAGTCCTTGCGAATTCTTGCTTTTCATTTCTGTTCTAAGCAAACTATTGCACTCCTAACTAACACTTGTCTCTTGATCGGTACATGGTGTGTTGAAGCGAGGTGTGTACAAACCTGTTTGTACTCATTCGTCATCTAGGACCCTCACAGCCTTGACAACATTCGTCATGTCAGGTTTTCTACATGAATATGTTCTCTTGTTGAAATAGGATACCTTCATCATCAAACATGGACAGCTCAGATACGTACATAAATTATGCGCCATAAGGAATGGAATGCTGATGGCAATGGAATACATGTTTTTATCAATTGGACATTTACTTCTCACAGCTCAAGTTCCCAGAGTCACGCCTGTATAAAGTTTGCTCACTGGTTCACGGATGAGAATGTTCGCAGTGGATTGTTTTCTTATTATGCTGTGGGCTTTCCAATAGTAGTTCAGTTGAGTAAATTGAATACAGCTACTCAATAACCGTTGCCCCCTTTGAATCACATGAATGATTTAAGTATAAGGCACATCAACAACAATGGCAGATGGTATTCACCATATGAGAAACATCACATTTTATGACCTGAGCTAAATTGATTCACAAACTCCTTTCCTTGCTGTTTGACACATGGTGCTACATTGATCCCCAATTCAGCATACGATTCTACTTGTGAATATACTAATCCTACTTTGAGCTCTGACCGGCCACAGTACTCTGTCTGACCTTTTTTTATGCCCAACCCCTTGGCAGAGATTATTAACTCGTACTCCCCTGCCTGCTGAGTCGTTTAATTATCATCGTGTTCACAGAACAAATAAGGTCCTTCGTTCGCTTTCAACTAGATGCGTGAGACCGAAGATGGAAAGCGACAGAGAGAGAGCTCTCTCAGAAGTGGACAGAAAAACGGGCGGTGGAGATGATAGAATATGTCAGAGTGTGACTCGCAGAGGCAATATTGGTCTGCCGCTTCATAAAAGACAAGAAATAGCAGTCACAAGCAGATTCAATATTCGCTTTTGAAAAGGATACTGAGCATTCATCATACTACACTGGACATTTGGACTCAATTGAATCTGGATTTCAAGAATGGGAGATAATCCCAGTTCGCCTCCATGGATTTGAAGGCCTCGACAAAACGAGAGGGACCTTTGTCGAATCGCCCGAATTCACATATTTTGGGCTTCAGTGGCGTCTGATGATATATCCTGGTGGGGTTGTGCAATCTCTGAGAAGGCATGGTTCATGGTTGGTGTCGCCCTTCGTAACATGTCTGAGGAAAGCATCAAAGTTATATGGCTTCGTTGTAAAAAAAACGACGGCAGAGAAGTGGCCGATTGCGATGAAAGATTCAGGAGTCTGTTTTCTCCTCTCAGCGAAACAATTAAGAAGTTTGGGGACGTCCAAATTTTGCGAAACATTCGGACATCTTGAATGCCTTGTAGCAGGAGCATTGGCCATCGAGGTTTGAATGAGGCACACTGATCCAAGGCATCTGACCACAGCATATTTATCGCTGAAAAGACCCTTTTTGTAACATGATGCTCAAGGTATTCGACATGGACGATGAATCTGCTGATGTTGTGTTGGAGGTTAAGGATGGAGATCAACAAGTCCGAAATACTCGGAAGCGCGCTCATACCTCGATTGCCAAATTCCATGCCCACCGAGTCATATTGAAGCAATGTGCACCAATGCTTGCCGAACTTTGCGGGCCAGGAGCGACTTCTGCTTCAGTTCCTGATGTCAAGCCTGAAATCTTTCGCCACATGTTGTACTATGTGTATGGAGGGAAGGTGCCGAGGGAGATCTCAAGACGAACGCACCAAGGAGATCATCGAGGCTGCCAACAAATATGGCGTCTAGTGAACCTCAAGCTGGAGGCAGAGACATCGTACGTCAAGTCAATCACAATTGAAGTTGACAATGTGATGGAGCATCTTCTCTACGCTGATGCTATGAATTGTGCGCTGCTAAAAGAGGCGGTAATGGATTTCATGGTAGAGAATAGGACGGAAGTCCTTGAAAAGGTGTCTCTGAACGATGCCCCTGGAGGTCTGTTTGATTTCTTCGCAGCCACTAGTAGGAAACTGAATCAGTATATACAGATGGAGGAGTTGATGACTTTAATGCCATGTGCGTCAGCGACCTTCGTAAGAAGCTTCATGAGAAAGGATTGAATGTCGATGGTTCCAGGGAAACATTGATTGCTACTCTCAAAGAGAATGTGTGAGAGATGAACAATTGCCACTTAGGGGATTTAATATGTCTTTTGAGTCGCAAACAAAAGTTTGGCGTTTTCCCGGTCGAATCACTTGTACCTTACTACTCAAATAGTGATAAACACTCCCATCAAAATAAAAAATGATCTCATCAATGCCTTCATAGGGAATAATATTCATCCTTCGCGGCAAGCTCACCCAATTCAACGGTGGCAAGCTCATCCACATCCAACACAGGAATCAAGGCAGGCTGATAGAACAGCCACATGAGCATTCAAAACTTCTCAGTAAGTAGCCCCTAGAATAAATAACCCCGCACCATTGAAGATATGCCAGGTACATGGGCATATATGCTCTGATCCATGTTTGGTCTCTATCAATAATTGAATTGGGCAGGGGCTCTGATGCCCGAGGCATTTGAAGTTGCTGAAAATCATGTTCACTGTCTCCGTTGGGAAGCTAGATTCAGACTCCCCTTCACTCAAAGCGCCACATCAGAATCAAATAGATGCCCTTATATCATGATCGTTCTAGAACATGAATCACTGTAGTTATTCCATGGCTATGGTGTCAAGCATTCTTCATCTATGACTCTGATGCATTATACATTAAAAATTTTAGTAGACTGGAACCTAACTCTTTGTTGCCTTGTGTTGGCATCAATTAGCACAGAATTAACACTCTGCAGCCCAATATACCCTAACCCTAGATTCTTATTGGAGGCTCATCTTGGTCCCAATAGCAGCAATCACAATTCCTAGGAGGTTCACAATCATGCATAATTTCCCTTCCTGTTTCTGTCTAGCGGTAGCTTTGTCACCGAGGTTTTTGATGGCGCCACGGAACATGAGAGAAGGGTACACGAAAATGAGAGCAGTTCCGAACACGGCTCCACTGATGGACGAAACAAATGATAGATCGGTGAGCTTCCATGCAAGTGCGGTGGTGATGCCGAGAAGGGCAAAAGTAGTCTGGTTGAGAAGAGATGCACTGCGCTTCTCCTCGGGGACTTTGAGAAGGTCAAGGGTACCATCTCTCGTTCCAACAAACAAAAGGGGGTAGCTTTGGGTGAAAACAAATTGGCAAGGGTATGTGCAAGTAAAATGTTAGAAATTGATAGTTCAAACCATGAGATAACTTCAGTGCGTTGATATAAAAATCAATACTCACGAAAAGATGAGAGAAATTGCCACAGCAAATCGACTGAGACTAATGAGAACATCCTTGGTAGAATAATTGTTCAAAATCAACCCATCGCAATTGGCTCCGAATGTCAAAAATGCCATTGCTGAGACGATAGCATAAATAGCCGTCGAAATTCCGAATGAAATTCCAGTCACCTTGCCAAACCTCGACATGGTGTTATCTTTGAGCTCACGGAAAAATCGAGGCGCATTGAAGTGAGCAATGTAAGCAGTGCTCAACATGCAGACCAGAATGAGAGAGTTGGGAGTCATGACACCCGAAGCTCCAATGGTTCCAAAGCTTGGCTGCATAGAAGCAGCAATTTCAGGGAGGAATTTACCCCCAGCAGCATACGCCCCACCAAAGTAACGAATACCAATCGCAAAAGAGGTGTACGCCATTCCAATAATTCCCAAAAGAGAGAACGGAGCCAATGTTGCAAGATTCTTCACCATACATAGAGGAAGGAGGATCAGGGTGGTCACACCAATAAGCGAACGGGTTCTGGTAGTAGTGATTGAGAATGTGGTGAGAATATCACGAATGGAGTCGGCAAGAATCATGGAGTATGATAGATTTCCCATGAAGCAATCCAAGGCCGAGGAAAGGGCAATCACCCAGGAAGTCTTGGATCCACGGGTTTTATCCCAGCAATCAGCATACGATGTTGCACCAGTCATTTTGCACACGCGGGCAATGAGCATGAATGTGTACGCGGAGATGGCACCGATGGCGGTGGTGAGGATTGTGGCTGGGATGAGGGCACTGGGTGCATTTCCAAATGCGGCGATTCCTGGAATATGTTGAGTGAGAACGTATCGATTATTATTTTCACTGCATGTTCAATCTGTACTTTTAGAATGAGCGTTGGCATATATTGATATCAAACTTACCAGCTGGCAAACTCAACACCCCAGCTCCGACAATACTCTTCACCAAGTTGAAAACCTCATCGGGGATGGTTGCCGTTCCCTCCGACGACACTGCTGCTTCTCCACTACCCCCGGACATTTCCAATGCAGTCTTCGACCACTGTAATGGTTGAATTTTGCTAGCGGCAGTCAATGGCATCTTGGCATGCCCCCCTTTGGTGGAAGGTGCGCGGGCGGTGCCATAGGATGGGGAGACGAAGGCATCAGCTTCGACGAAAGCGGCCACGGGTATGGCCGCTAGGAGCAAGGTGGCGTTGACCCTCATTCTGCTAATGTCGGTATGTCAGCAGGGGAAGAGGAAGAGGAGATAGAGCTAGCAGATTGCTGGTCGACGCGCTCGCTGGTGGATGGTTGAGGATTGGGAAAAGAAATGAGAATGACGAGTAATGACGAAGGGCGATAGATGGATGCGATGGATGGGGGATGGGTCCGGATCTTTGGCGGGTTTTGGTGGTGTCAAGTGATGTGTGATGTGTTGCCGCGCGCCCGCTCCGGCACTTCTCTGTTTTTGCGAGGAGTCGAAAGTCGAAAGTCCTTCTCCCAGCTTCTTCTCCCGCACGTACGCTCCAAGTAGTATCAGTAGGTGTGGACAGCAAAAAGTGAAAGCATCGGTGGAGAATTCGGGAATCGAACCCGAGACCTCGTGCATGCTAAGCACGCGCT
>JALLBF010000323.1:0-10793 GCA_036939945.1 Thalassiosira sp. AJA248-18
TTCAATGCAAGTACGAATTGGTCCAAATCAATATCTTCAAAATGGTTGTCGCCGAGAATGAAATGTTCCAGAGTATCTTCAGAGCGATTCAACAATGCAGTTGAGAGAATGTTGATACCAGCAGAACCAATGTTGCAACTCTGGAGGATAATGTCTTTTAGACTGGGATTTTTGCTCAAAAAGGGCGCCAGAGCACTCAGCTTTGCATTGTCTTGAAGGTTGATGTTGGCGAGCTCGAGTTTCTGAATGCATTGGTTGCTTTGGAGTCCAGTAGAAAGTCCTATCACACCCAGATTGCACCAATGAATTGCCAATTCTTGGACTTGAGCGTTTTGACCAAGAATGCATCCAATGCGCCTCCACGCTCTAACATCGAAATCAACACGCTTCAGCTCAAGGCTTGTCGCGTCGGGGTCATTGTTCTTGATGCGAAGAATCCTTCTTGCTAATCCAGGGTCGCGACGAGACTCGAATAGGCGCAGGTCGTCGTCATCCGAAAAGCTCATGTCGTTGAAGTTACCAGCTCGGTTGAAATTTTCCAGAATGCAATTTGCAAATGGTGTGATGGAGTCGCGGGTATTATGATTTATGCTTCCCTGGTGCAAAGGTTTGTTTGTCGGTAGTGTATGTGAAGCATTAGAAGTGATCTGCTGCTCACCGCCACGGACACTGGATTGCAACGGATTTGTTTTTGCATATGCGACTAAATCGCCAGACAATCAACTGACAAATACTTGTCAATCTTGTATGTGTTTCCCACTGCTTTGTATGGGTTCAACAGTCAAAGTTGTCTAGCTTAGTTTGTATTCCATGGAGAAGTTCTTCACTAGCTCTTTCTTTCAATCTCACGCATTCATGTATAATACACATCCAATTGCAATCTAGGGCTCCAATCGGGATCGAGAGAATCCACTTCCAACTTGAGGTTTCTTGCGGAAACTGGAACATGCTCAGTCTTCAGGAACATAGTGCACAGAGATAACACAGTACATTAAATAAACGTTTCACTAGAAGATTGTCTCTAAAGATAAAAGGCTTGTCAGCCCTGCGGTCTTAAGACCTTGTGTCGCCAGACTCCTGAGGATTCTATCAACACAGCCCAACAACTCACGACGCTTGTCCCGTCTGCAAAGCCTGCATATCAATCCCCGCACTCTGCAACAACTTCATCATCGCCGCACCCACATACTGATTAATCAACGGATCACCCTGATGCTCCGCCAACGCACACTGCATTCGCACATAGCCATCCTCTCCCTCCCCAAATCCACATTCCTGCACCAGACTAACACCACTACCCTCGTCTTCGGACAGGTACACATCCTTCACCATCACCTCCTGCACCACGGTATGTTTACTTGCCAACTCAATCTGCTTCGCCTCATGACTATCATTCATCGCTACCGACACACTGCATCGCTTCGCCACCCCCTCCAACACCTCCGGAGCTTGCATCCTCAACGATACCTTATGCATAATATTCCGTGCATCCACAACGCTCAATTCACCACTCTTTTCCTGTTCTTCCATCAATGTCGGAATATCAAATGCCGCCGCCAATACCATCCGGTACGTATCCCGTCCAGCCACCCGAAGCTGTTCCTGCACTTCAGGTTGGGACATCTGCAATGCCTGTGAGAGCTGTTGCGTATACATGGATATACCGTGCTCGTCGGGTTTATATCCCAGGAGGGAAATTACATGACATTGTGTTTCGAGGTAGGTTGCTACCATTTTTTGCCAGCGGTCGACTAGTGGTGAATTGTTTTTTTCGAGGGCGATTTGTTGTAGCTTTTGTTTGCCGAGGCCGTGTTCGATGAAGAGTTTCATGGCGGCTTGGGCTCCGAGGCCTGCTTCGGGGGTGAGAGAGGTTGGGGGTTGGATTGTGTCGTTGGGAGGGGTTGCTGTTGGAGGAGGGGGCATGGAGGAGAAGGAGCGAATGGTGTTGAACTTTTGGGAATTATAGCATGATGATGTGTTGATGTTGGGATTGCGTGCGATGATAGTGGCAGATGATATTGGCGGCGTCGTTGACAATCTAATGCTGGACAAGCTGCCGGATGCTTGCAGTTGGGCACTGCAACGCCGAGTGAGTGTCGAGGAAAAGCATCGCTTGACTAGCGTCGCGGCTGCTGCCGTGGATGAAAGGGAGAGCGCCATCGTCGTGGTGTGGCGTGGGGATTATGTTTTTGTGGTGAGGGTGAGTGGTGAGTAAGTGGTAGGCAGGGGTTCTTCGAGGTCTTCAACTCATCTACTATTCCTACGTAGAAATGAAAGATCTCGAAAAGATCCTGAAAGTATGGGGCACAGATAATCAAATTACACTGAAAGAAAAGAAGATACCCTACCCTATGCCCAGAAGAAGTTCCACGCTACGTTCAATTTGTCCATGGTTCGATGTAGACGCATCACGCCCACGCCCTAAGCAGGTATTGTATTCATGATGTATTGGATTTGAGAGCAACATAATCTTGGTTGCGAAGTGAAAGTTGGGAAACATTAGTTTATCTAAAAGTGGAATGTCACTGGAGCTTATCACTCATCAGTCGATCATGCAACTCCCATTTTCGAAGCTGAATGTCCATCAACATATTTGCATCCTCAGCTTTTCGACTTTGAATACGGAAGCATCAGTTCAGCGACTTTAACACTACTGGGCAGGCATTCCTCAAGATGTTCCACTGCAATTTGCCTGCACCTTCACCAGACGAAGATGATTATGCGGTTTGTATTGGCATTGGCAGTAAACGGATCGAACCCAATCCAGTTTCCTTTCATTTTGATATTGGAAGGAGTGCATTCTAGCATACTTTGTCACTGTCAGCTGTCAGCTGTCAGCTGTGATGGTGAACACAAATCTTCCTTCTCTATAAATCCTTCCGTGATTGCAGAATTGATTTTCACAGTAGTTTCTTTAGCAGTGACGGGACATGTGACAGCTAGGGAGGGGAAAACAATAGATTCAAAGGCAAGGCTATCATTCTCCCCCTCTAGTAGTCTCTATCAGAATTCAGCAATAAGAGCCTCAATTTCTGATAGCTTTTCTTCCTTCTTCCTCTCAAATTCTGCATCACGATGAACAGTCCTTATCAATTTCATAACACTAAGGGCATGGAAACATATGGACGTTACATCGGCTTTTTGGTTTGGCAATCTTCTTGGAATCTGAGTTGGATGTGATATTTCGTGGAAAATATCTTCTCCATTTTGATGTCCCACCTGATTGTTATACGTTGAACACGATTGCAAATGCCTCCAGGGGCCTGCCGGCAAACAAACACCTCCGCTCACTCACTTCAACCGATGCCCAATGCACAGCAAATACGTATTCTCGTCTTGCACCAACAGGCACCAACCATATAATCAAACTCTCCTTCCTTCTCTCCTCTGAGCATCTCCTTCTCCAGTCACCTCAACTTCGTCCTTCTCCCCTTTTTATTCTCCCCTCTACCTCTACCATATCTCTAGTATGTTGAGCGCCAAGTATTGCAGTTTGCTTGCAGATCTTTCAGCAGAGCAGAATTATGTCGAAGAAGAATCTTACCGGTATGCAATATCTATTCTGAATATCATGCAAAAACAGAAAGTGCCTCCCCTGTAGCAGCTGAACAGAATCAAATACTTGGGCTGATTGCAGTATTGATATGCTGCTTCACAAGCGGCATGTCAGGAGTATATTTTGAATAGTCCTGAAAAAAACTCCGACTCAATTGTCAGTCCACTGTGAAACTTTCATCTTGCATCATGGTCGTTCTCGTTTGCACTTCTTTATATTGTATTCAATGATATTGTGCAAGTCACAGAATATGGAGTGTTTCATGGATTTGATAGATTTGTTACTCTTGTGCTTATTTCCCAAGGAATGACTGGTTTTGTTTTTGTTGTGAGTATGATGATTAAATACGCCGATACTTTACTGAAGGGATTTGCGATATCCATTGCGGCTGTCTTTGCTACACTACTCTCAGTACCTTTATTCGGCACCAGCATCCTCTTTCGTTATTGGTGCGTCGATGGTGGCAGCGGCTGTCAAGATGTTTTCCCATCATAGCACATAAAGACAGTAGAGAGGAAACAAAATGATACATCTGCAAGAGACAATGATTCAATTCAGGAGGAGGAGGCTGGGCTAATTTCAAATGACGAGGACTTAGAGAGGAGCGACAGTAGTTCATATAGGAGGAAAACATCTCTAGAAAGCTGAACTGTACTTTTCATCAGTTAGAACTAGAGAGCTTTGTTTGCTTTGGGCAGCATCTACCAATCTCCGCCCCCCCCCCCCCCCCCCCCCCCCCCATGAAACCAAATTATTAAGATGATTCTTTATTCCCATGAAACCAAATGAACATTTATTCCTGGTGGTGCTACAGTATTTAGACCTTCTTTGCAATGATACGACTGACATAAGGGTCCTCTTCCTTATACTTTGCCATTCCCCTTCCGGTAATTTCATAGGTAACATCAAAACCCAGTTCGGCAAGACCTTCCATCATCACCGGGGTATCAACATACCGCCTGTAATGCTCTTTTCCATGGACCTTATCCAAACTCTCATCCATCTTGCTACGGAATTCAAAGTAGAGTTTGTCCCCCGCCGTGAGCACAGAGGAAAGTGCAGCCAGGAACTTGTTCTCCTGTGTTTGGTCGATAGAGTGCAAAAAGAAACGAGTGTAAACTATGACATGATCCGCACCACTCTGGGTACGTGCTTCATCCACAATGGCTTGCACCTGCTCCGTACTGCTAGCATCCACCACATGAAACGTCATGTTTGGAACATCCTTCGACTTTTCGTTATTTTTATCAATCGCGGGTTGGGAAAGGTCGCATCCAAACACAGTAAACCCATGAGTTGCGAGGTAGATGGAGTCCCTTCCATTGCCGCAACCAAACTCGACAATGGGCCGATCACGCTCGGCTTCGATGGCGGTCATGACGCAGAATTGAGAAGGGTGGGAGATATTGAACCGAGAATAGAAGTTGTTCCAATAATCCTTTTCGGTAGCTACGACCTTTGTTGTCGGCTGAGCCGCAGGAGCAGGGGCATCGTTTGTCTTTGTCATCGTGCTACTATCAAAATCAAATGAACCGTTAGTGTGTTTGTGGAGGTTGGAGGCAGGCTGTGGGGGATCTTGATCAGCCGCGAGAGCGCCAGCTGCCAGCTGCTATCTTGCAATAGTTTCACGTAGGAACAGTACTAAAATACAATTCCTACGTACGCGAAATAAATCAACTGCGGGCGGGGGGCGGGGGGGGTGCCACTGCCACCAGACCACTGAACACACCACACAATAGCAACAACCACACCATGTAGGTAGCGCAGCATGAACCAACCAATCACCAATCCAAGATCCAAGACCAAGATGATTTCTACTTCGTATCGAATAGAGCCACCACCACCTCTCTCGAGATAGGCGTTAGTTACATCAGGTTACATCTAGCAAGATCAGCGCTGATGAACTCAAATCAAAGGCATCACACATCTTCTCATTGACGAATCCATATAATATATATCTCCATATCCACACCGGCACTTGCTAGACAGTGAAAATAGAATAAGCAAAATCACAATTGAAAATAGTCCAAGCATATCATCTCTTTTTTGGCATCGACTCCATCGCAACATCGCCGCTCTAGACAGAGAAAATACAGTATAAACAAACATGAACAGTCCACCGCCCAACCCTTTCTTATCTACAGACATTGCCCCGGAAGCTATGGGATCAACATCCACAACTGCCGCAGGAGTCGATACTTCGACACAAATCAAAGTAAATCTCAAGGTAGAAGGTATGATGTGTCAGAAGAACTGCGGATCCACAGTCAAACAGGCTTTACTTAATATGGATTTATCTGAGGTGAAACAATTTTTGGATGATAAGTTGCATTCTTCCCTATCCAATGATGCAGCCGCAAAAAATAAGCACATTACTATTCAAGTGACAGAGGCAGAAGCAGACTTTGCCGCATCGTATGCAAGCGTATCAGTTGAATGGAATGTCAAAGAGAGTGACGACTTGATATTGATGGAAAATAGTGATCATGACGAGGGTATTGATTTGGAACAAAATCCTATAAACGATGTTATAGGTGATATGATGTCAGAATTATCGGGAGAAATTATGGAAAAGCTAGTAGAACTTGCCACAGACGAGGTGGAATGTGTTGGATTCGATGTGGAATGGCTTGCTACAGATCAAGATGCGAATACACACCGCGAACAATCACTCAAAGAACGGGAAGAGATGAAAAAAAGCAGTTCACCACCATCTGCAACTCCGATCGATGATGTCTTTGAAACTGAGGGAGAGAATAGAAACAATGGAGGAGCCACGGCCACTTTTCATGTGGGAGGTATGAGCTGTGCTGTGTGTACCGGGAGCGTGGAGCGGTTCCTTCTTTCTGTGGGAGGTGGGGAAGATAGCGATCAGCCACATGTTATTCATGCTGCAGTGAGCCTCCCAACCACTACTGCCAGGGTTACATTTTCTCCCCTGGGCGACAATGCTGGCGGAGGGGAACACGCATTGACAATATACCAAAATCTTGCAGAGGAATGTGCCGCGGTAGTGAGCAAGGGGGGATATGCCTGTGAAATCTTAAATGTGCAAGTGTCAGGTGCGTCCTCTCAAGCAAACACCGCTGGCAACGGTTCTTCTCTGCTCGACAGTGCCGCTAGGATGGAGCGCACTCGTCAAGCAGAACTTCATGAGTGGAAGTGCTCCTTGATTACCTCATTGTCGTTTACCCTCCCCTTGGCGATCATTCAGTTCTTATCCATGCATTCCTCAAATCATGATCCCGGTGCACCACTGCCACCCACATTCAAAGATTGGATGATGCTCCTTCTGGCAACACCCGTTCAATTTGGTGTTGGTAAACGATTCTACAAAAGTGCCTACCGCGGCCTGATTCATGGCTGCACGATGGGCATGGACTTTCTAGTTGCCATGGGCACATCATCCGCATATATCTACTCGATTATTGTATTCGGATTACAGATTATTGCCAAACTTAACGGCAATGCCAGCATTTCGACGATGGAACTCAAGCCAACATTCGAAACGGGAGCGTGGTTAATTACATTCGTAACTTTGGGAAAATATTTGGAAGCGTATGCTAGAGGGAAAACCGCGGGGGCGCTTCAGACTTTGATGGAATTGCAACCCGTTTCTGCGACGAGGGCGATTCTTCCTAAGGAGATTTTGGACCAATTGAGCGCTAGAGATGAACACTCGGGGGAAGATGAGAAGGAATTCATTTCAACAGTCTTCTCGAAAATCGATTTGAATTCTATCCCCACAGATGAGAAGGATATATCAGAGATAAGGAGTGGGGACTTTCTCCTTGTTTTGCCTGGTGGGCGCATTCCTACTGACGGAGTCCTAGTGTCCCGGGAAGGCAGTGGGCAAATTACGAAGTCCTACAGTGATAACGCCTTGAGCAAGGACGTATCCAAGAATGGGGTTTGTGCCTACATTGACGAATCCGCTTTTTCGGGGGAGCCATTCCCTGTTGCTAAACGACCTGGAGATTTAGTGTACGGAGCGAGTGTGAATCAACTATCAGTAATTCTCATCCGAGTCACTGCCACTGGCTCTGAGACGGTGTTATCTCGAATAGTTCGGCTCGTTGACGAAGCTCAGGGCAATCGAGCACCGATACAAGCTCAAGCAGATCGCATCGCATCCATCTTTGCACCATGTGTAATGATGCTTGCCATGGTTACCTTCGTCTGTTGGGTCTTGCTGTTAGATGAGGAATCAGGGTCTAGAGAAGAGAGATATGTGACGGCGCTCATGTCAGCAATCAGTGTTATAGTGGTTGCATGTCCGTGCGCTTTAGGTCTTGCTACTCCAACTGCTGTTATGGTTGGCACAGGTGTTGGTGCGATGAATGGTTTGTTGATTAAAGGAGGAGCAGTTTTAGAAATGGCACATCATGTGAAGACAGTAGTATGTGAGTAATTGGTTTTTGAGAATGAGTGTGGTGTCATTGTACTTTCATTGCTAACTCTGGGCATTACTTGACCGATAAAACAGTTGACAAGACCGGTACACTTACGACAGGACGAGCAGTGGTGGGAAGCAGGATTGAATACACTGGCCAACTGATTAAGAAAGAAGATGTTTCATCCTTGACATCAAAAAAAATGCTGCAAAGCTTACCGGCCGCTGTGAGGCAGGCTGATATTGCTCTGTGGTTTGCATGTTGTGCAGAGCTTCGGAGTGAGCATCCTTTAGGACATGCTATTGTTAACTCAGGAAAAGAGATTTGGGGCCATGATATCTTAAAACCTGTCACGAAGGGAAATGCAAGCAAATCAAATAATAAGAACGATAGAGTACCAGGGCAACTCTCAATATCTGATTTTCAAGTCGTTCCTGGTAGAGGAGTTCAGTGCACTATCGATGGAATCGACCAGGGCCATTCTTGCATTGTTCGAGTAGGAAATAAAACATGGGCACATGGCTTAGAAGGAGAAGGTGGCCTCACAATCAAAGAGAAAGATAGTAGTCAAGCCGATGATGATGTCGAACAACTTCGAACACAGGGTCAAATTGGTGTGTATGTGAGCCTGAAGTGCACCGGCACAGAGGGGGGGGACTTTGTCATCGTTGGAGTTATTGGAATTATCGATCCAGTCAAGAATGAAGCAAAGTCTACTGTTGCCGCTCTCAAATCAATGGGTGTGAGCGTTTGGATGTGCACAGGAGATCACGAGCTTACCGCTCAAGCAGTTGCCCAAAAAGTAGGCATTGACGAAGATAATGTATGTTCGAATGTCAAACCAGAGGGAAAGGCAGATTTGATTCGACGGCTTCAAAAAAGAAGAGTACGAAGTGGACGAGGTCAAACTGGTGACAGTCGCGTGGCTGTAGTAGGTGATGGTATCAATGATGCAGTTGCATTAGCGCAAAGTGATGTCGGGATAGCAATTGGGGCTGGAACAGAAGTAGCGGTTGAGGCTGCGGATATTGTTCTTGTGCGGTCTCAGCTCCATGATGTTGTGATAGCGCTCCATCTCAGCCGTGTTGTATTTGATCGCATCAAGCTTAATTTTGTATGGGCTATGGCTTATAACCTCTTTGCGCTGCCTTTTGCTGCAGGATTGCTCTATCCTTTTACTGATTGGACTTTGCCACCGGCCTTTGCGGGTCTCATGATGGCATTCTCATCAGTTAGTGTTGTTGTCAGCTCTCTTTTACTCCGAACCTATGTGAAGCCGGTGATCAATGACGATGGGCGCTTGGACGAGCGAGGTTGTGCAAGTTGTACTACAGGCATTGTCGAATCGTGCTACTCGTGCTTGTTCAATAATTCATTTAGATTCTCTTTGGGGCGCAATTGGTATGGAATTCCACTTGAGGAGGAGCTTGAGATTGCTGAGCAGAGAAGTATCGTTTAGAGCTTTTCACAATGATTCAACAAAAGTGTAAAACAAATAACAATGTGCAATAGATCATTAACTTTAGTAGACCTCTAATAAGCCGATCAAGTCGAAAGGTTACCTTATGCAATGTTTCTTTTTTGCTCAGTCTCTTGAGAGAGTGCCCTGAAGATGGAAAGTGACAAGTGCGCACTTAGTTTTGGGATGATGGGGGTCTGACAAGCAGGTCACGACTCAGCAAGTCTATCTACTACTTGTTCTCATTTTACTTTGAACCACGTCCATGAACATGGATGCCTTCAACCTGGTTGCTGATTCCAACACTATGAAGATTGTTTCCTCTGATCCCGATGATATTTCTCTGTTTAGGAACTCAAGGACCCTGTGCTGGCAAGAAAGATTCTTCACATCAAGAGATATGATCCTGAAGCCACAAATCTTAAGCTGAAGAGTGATATTACTTAAAATGTTAGAGCGTCGAGGCGTCTCGGATGCGTTCTGGGTCAAAGCATACATGTCGAAGAATTGACAATTTGGTTCAATCTGGATGTGATAGGATTATGTGCTGGACTCCATAAAGCAACCAATGCATTCAATCACTCAAGTTCGCCAACAGCGACCTTCAAGACAATGCGTATATGCTCTGGCGCTGTTTTGAGCAATAATCCTTGACAGTTGCAACATTGGTTCTGCTGGTATCAACATTCTTTCAACTGCATTGTTGAATCAATCTGGAGATACTCTGGAATCTCTCAATCTCAGCAACAACCATTTTGGAGAGATATCAGTTTGGACCAACTTGTTCTTGGATTTAATAAAAACAGAAATTTGACAACTTTGATCTTGTGGAGTAATGGAGTTGGACCAATGGGGTGTACTTCACTTGCAAAGCTACTGAGCAACCGTGAATCGAATCTTCAATATTTTGATCTCGATCGCAATAATTTCATCGACAACGAGTCTACAATCATTCTGGCAGACTCGTTGGCCAAGAATACCAAGCTAGAAACACTTAATCTGCGAGGAAACAACTCAATTGCATCTGAAGGTTGGTCGGCCATGTTGAAACTAGTTAAGTCTGTTTCAACGAGTTTCAAGAAGCGACTTTCGGGCTAACCCTTGAGTACCGGTCCGGACAGATGGCGCGATGCGTACCAAATTGATCTATTTTTTGCTACCCTACCCTAGTACGCAATCTTTTTACATTTTCCACAACCCAAAAAGTGCGAGACCATGGCCAATGCTGTAGTAGTAGTAGTAGTAGTAGTAGTAAAAGGTTTAGGACAGGACCACTGCTTCTAATAATTCCACTTTGAACATGCCAGCACCAGCACCAGCACCAGCACCCACCAGCACCAGCACCAGCACCAGCACCAGCACCAGCACCAGCACCAGCACCAGC
>JALLBF010000324.1:0-10755 GCA_036939945.1 Thalassiosira sp. AJA248-18
TGTTCAACAATTATGCGAAAA
Organism: Thalassiosira sp. AJA248-18; assembly: GCA_036939945.1. NCBI lineage: Eukaryota > Bacillariophyta > Thalassiosirophyceae > Thalassiosirales > Thalassiosiraceae > Thalassiosira > Thalassiosira sp. AJA248-18. The sequence goes on from JALLBF010000324.1 coordinate 22, forward strand.
ATCGACTGTTCAACAATAGGTCTTATGCTAGTACTAGATATCTATCCGTCCACGACGTCAGACGACGATGCGGCAGCGATGCGGGTTTCATCTAGCTTGGTTACATAGGATTGCTTGCTTGCTATCCCAACCTCCGCTCCTCCTCATTTAGGGTTATCCTACGGTAGGAACTGGTACACGTCTACGTCGTACGAGTACCATCTACCATCTACCATCTACCATCTACCGAGACCCGAGACCCAAGAACTCCCGCCTTTCAGCTTGTCAAACTTTTCACTAGTATCTCTAGTTTTCACTCATGTCGTGGTGGATGGACTCAGGATGGACTCAGGGTTGGGGCGCACCTTCATCGGCACTTGCGCCCGGGCGGCAGAGGTTCTATGTGTTTCCCTGGGTTGCGATGCGCAACAAAATGATGTGCGCTCATCAGCAGCAACATCGCATCATAGTATTCGCAAGGACAATTGGACGCGTGATGACAACGGCAACGATGGACGCACCACGATACGGCAACCCCACCACAATGATAATCTACAACTCGAGACTGCAACCTACAACTCGCTTGACGATGCAACACCACAAAACCCCCGCTCGCCACTCGACATGTACCATCCATCGCCACCATCATCGACTGGACCCTACATCAATCTACAACTCCATCTTCAACTCGAGACTACAACCTACAACTCGCTCGATGATGCAACACCACAAACAATGTTCGCCGCTTGACATGTACCATCCATAGCCACCATCATCAACTGGACCCTACATCAATCTACAACTCCATCTACAACTCGAGACTGCAACCTACAACTCGCTCGACGATGCAACACCACCAAAAAGTACCATCCATAGCCACCATCATCAACTGGACCGTACATTAATTTACAACTCGAGGTTACTGCAACCACCACCTCGCTCGATGATGCAATTAACCCAATGCAAATAAATTTACGCTACAATCAACTCTACGCCACATCGTTTACTTGACAACTCCATTGCATCTCTAACTCATATCGCTACAATCAACACTCAACTGTACAATCGCCTCTCTGCCTACAACTGGACTCGACACAGCAATAATCAACTACTCGACGCTGCAATCAACTCTACAACTTGACGCTGCAACTGGACCTATGATATTATAAAATATACAATCACATCCACATCTGCAACTCAGGGTCGCCGTTACCGTTACTCCCACAGATTATCCTCCTCGTGAATGGCCCTCAATCCACATCCTTCAAATCGGGGGCTCTTCGGCACGCATACCCAAGCTCAAACAAGTATGCAATCTTCTGCATGATTAGCGAGGAGGCAATCAGATTCGTCAAGGCATCCGATCTCCTCCATGTTGGAGAACGATGGATCTACGCTTACATAGAGTAAGGTCCAGACGCTGGGGAATTTTGGGGCTATTTCAGTGAAGGCAGTCCCCCCTTGGAAGATCTTCATTTTTGGTGGCAACTCTGGGGATCTAATGTGCTAATTTATCACAACACGATGATTCAACCAACGAGGGTAGTGCGATATCATGGTTTCGTCAAGACCTTGTGGGATCTAGTCCACCTCCTCTCCCTCTGATACCCCAATCATCTACTCCACATCAGGTCGCTCGACAAAATTTGCAAGGACTTCATTTCTACTATCCCGTTGATGGTTATGTTGGTATCCAAGTGCAAAGGCATTGGCGAGCTCTTCAAAGCGCCACGGGCGCAAAAGACTTTGTCACTCCATGTGATAATGAAAACATGTGGAAGAACTTTGTGACCAAGCCGCCAAGGAAGACAAAATGGACCTCCAACAAATCGATGACCGCTGACATCCATTGACTTGATAATGGCCCCTTACCACAAGAAAGACGGAGATTTGGAAGAAGATGTTCCTCTCCTTGGCATCGGCGAAGAAGATTTTGAGTCGTTGGAGAATGATCAACTTGTTATCCAAGGAATGATGGCTTCTCGTTATCTGGCGCAATTCGAGCAAGAGGTCAATGCAGGACAGAAGGCACTGTTCAACGTCAACGCACCCAAAGAACTTGGTCATATCTGGAACCATTGTCCATTCACTCTGAAGAGGTCAAGAGAAAATTGCCTGAAGATGCAACTCGGTTTATCACAATTGACATTGATGACATTGATACCAAAAGGTGCTCCACAAGGTATGGGACAATGAATGTCAAGCGCGCATTCAACGAAGATGGTCTCATGAACAAGCTTGAAGGCATCTAAGAGCAGCTGGATATGTGTAAAAAAAGAATGGAAGAAGACATCCATTTTCGCGAGGCTGACTTGTTGGGCATTTTGTCGAATGAGGGTAGAGAAAAGATTTTATCCCACATTTCCAAGATTTACTTATCAACCAAAACGCTTATTCTCTCCGATGTCTACCATCCTGTGCTACGGAGTTTGTTTCTGGCGCCGGGTCAGAGATTTGCAGGTTTGGACCTGCCGTCCCTCTGGAAGGAAAAGTTGTTGAGATATACATGCAAACTCTCCTCAAGATGCCCAAAAGAAATCCATTTTTGAGACAGTCAAACGCAGTCTAGTGACCAGAGTGGATTCTGGCGAAAGACGAGTCCACCTCGAGGCCTCTGGATCCAGCTCAGACAACATTGCTAGTCTTAGCCATCAACTGCGTGATGGAGGCAGACAAGGCGTTGACGGAAATGAGCAATGGCGCATCCGATGCGCTGACGAAGTATTCCGAGAAACAGGTGAATCAACTAAGTGGTCTTGTCAAGTTGACCCAATCCGATTTATCCAAAGAAGACCGCACGAGGGTAAAGATGTGTATCACGATGGGCGCAAATGTACAAGATATTTTTGAAAAAGTGATTCGTAGCAATGTTAACACCATCGGCAGTTTCATGTGGCAATTTCAGCTCAAGCACAAGTTCCATATACCTCCAGCACAGGTGATGTACCAAGGGAGGAACCCTCACCTATGCGGCGAAGGAGGAGTGCGCGCCGAAGTGGCAATTTGCAACGCAATCTTGCCATACGATTATGAATACTTGGGAAATGGTCCTAGTCTTGTCATAACATCCCTTACAGATCGAGTGTACGTCACTACCACTCAAGCCCTCAACCCCAAGATACGGTTTGTTCCTGCGGGCCCAGCCGGAACGGGAAGACCGAAACTACCAAAGATCTCGTCAATGCCCTGACACAGCTCATTTATGTCATCAACTGCTCTCCAGAGATGGTCTACAAGGGCTTGGGGAAAATATTCAAAGGCGTTGCATCCAGTGGGGCTTGGGTTTATTTTGATGAATTCAATTGACTCATTCCTAGAGTATTGTCAGTGTGCACGGTGATGGCATCGCTGCGGGTGCAACGCGGATTCGCGGCAAAGGAGATGAGATCAATCTCGACCTACCTGTGGCGCGTTCATTACAATGATTATCCAGGTTATCTTGGGGCGGTCCGAACTCCCTGAAGGTCTTGAAGCTCTCTTCCGACCCATGACTGTCATGGTGCCTGATCTTATTGATTGGAGTTGCATTGTGACGGGGGCCTTCGAGCTATCAAGTCTGTTCTTGTTGTCGCTGGTGGCTTCAAACGTGCTGCATTACTGATGCGCGCGCTTCGAGATTTCAACATTCCCAAAATTGTGAGGGAAGACGAGGTACCTTTGTGTTCTTTGGGCTACATCGACCTTTTTCCAGGCCATAAGAGACGAGTCCCTAGAGAAGTATGTCAAACAGGCTTGCACAAATTTTGGAAAAGACCCAGACGAAATATTTTCCCTTAAGGTCATTCAAACAGAAGAGCTACTTGCAATCCGGCACTGCGTCTTCATTCATGGGCCCAGCGGGAGCAGGCAAATCTCAGTGCTGGCGGACACTCAAAGAAGATCAGAATCTCCGCGATCCTGAAATGCTTACAAAAGTTGTTGACATCAAACCCCAAGGCTGTGAAGACAGAGGAGCTGTATGGATATATCAGCATGGCAACGAGGGAATGGAGAGATGGGTTGCTGTCTAATATTATGCGACACCTATCAGGAATTCAGGACGAGAAGCCAAAATGGATCATACTGGACGGCGACCTCAATGCTAATTGGATCGAATCGATGAACTCAGTCATGGACGACAATCGCATGTTGACCCTTGCATTAAATGAACAAATTCCCCTTCTTCTTCATATGAGGACGATGTTTGAGATTATAGACTTCAAGCATGCAACTCCTGTCACCGTGTCGCGTGCGGGCATTTTGTACATCTCCACAGACGAAAGGACTCAGTGGAAATCTCTCATCAATAGTTGGATTACCAAGAAAACATTCCCTGAGGAGACGGCAAGTCTTCTAAAGTCTTTCTTTGACAAGTACATATCAAAAACTCTGTTGTGGATGGTCATAAATGCAGAGTCTGTTGTGCCCGTCGAGGATATGAAAAAGGTTCAAGTACTCCGAATATGTTGGACGGCTGTCTGAATGACGACAATATTCTCAAGCTAGAATCTCTTGAAACTGCCTTTGTCTATTGCACAGTCTGGGCACTTGGTTCGACTCTTTGCGTAGTGTTCAGTGAGTGGTGACGGGGAGAATTCAAGGATGTTAAATTTCCTTCACGAGACACGGTCTTTGACTATTGGCTCGACCCTGAGTTCAACGCATTCGACTCTTGGACGAAGTCTCCCTACTTTTTTTGTGTCAACTTTGATAGCAGATAGGTCTCAATGACTCAAGTGACAGTGCCCACAAGCGAGGCGTGTTCTGTCGCCTATTGGATGGATATGATGGTCAAGATGTGCCTGCCTGTAATGCTTGCTGGTCCAGCCGGGACAGGCAAGACTCAGCTGGTAGGGGGGATGCTCTACAAATTAGATCCATCCATCTAAAGGCATTGCCGGTGGTTTGAGCTGTTGGACCTAAGGTTCATCCACCCCTTCACCTTGAAGCCGGTTGCAAGTTATCATGCAATCACCGTTTTGGAGGCAGGATGGAATTCCGAAGCGACTCGCCAGAAGAATCTGGATTAATCGTGGCTTCTATTAGCGAGGTCAACCCTGGACTGTCTGCTCCCACCTTGAAGTCGCTGACTGATTTGAAGGCCAGTCACACTGAAGAAGTTTCAAATATTCAAGATCTTTACGCACGTCTGGCCAATGCGGTCTACCACCGAGGTGCCTTCCAAAGCATCAAGTCAGTAGCATTGAGCAAGGATGGAAAGAGCGCACTTGGCCAGCTTGTATTCCTGATGATTTTAAGCATGTTCATGATGCCTACCCATGCTCATCCTGCCGTGTTGGACGGTGCGTTTCAAATGATTGGCTTTGTGTCAGAGTTGATGGAAGACACTGCCTGGGTGTCTGCTGGCATGTCCCGTGTTGCAATGTATCGCGCTGGCTGGATCGCTCCATGAACGCGACCAAATCTGGGCCCATGTGACTTTGGTAGAAGATGGACCAAATATGAAGTATGATGTTGATATATTTGATCGATTCGGAAATGTCATGCCATTGGAGGGAGCTAGACTTTTGACCAAAGGTGGGAAATCCCACCAGCATCGGCCATGAAAACTAGATTTGGCTCAAAGAAGATTGTCAGTGATGCTGGAATAATTGCATTCGAATACTATTGCCCAAACCTTTGCATGAGTGCATCCGCAATTGATCAGTTTCATCAGTGCGAGGGGCAATACGAAAGGTAGAGGGCAGAAAAATGTGACTTTTTGCAGCGATGATGAGGATGCTGCGTCAATGGCAATGACGTTACTTTCCCGTCTTATGGAACGCTGTGACTGCGAGTTGGATTATGCTGATATTGGGCGACTTGAAGTGGGCACTGAAAGTCAAGTTGACAGAGCGAAATCGATCAAGAGTTTGCTGATGGCTCTCTTTGAAGAACACGAGTGTTATGATATACTAAGAACTGACACTTACAATGCATGGTGGTACTCATGCTCTGTTCAATGCATTGGCCTGGGTACAAGGTGATTCCTGGAATGGAAAGTATGCCATAGTCATTTGCTCTGACGCTGCAGTGCACCCGGACCAAGATCATCTGTAAGAAAAAGGCGCATCTTCGGTTGCAATGTTGATAGGACCAGACGCATCATTTGTGGTCGAGCCAGAACGTGCCACATTTCTTTTCCCTTGCAATGCCTAATTTTGTTGCTTGTATGTTGTCGTACCAATGCAAAGTCCCGAAGATCTCATCCAGCGTTTGGAAAGGCGATCCCCTAAGACAATTGAAGAATCCATTCTTTTAATCAATGCCTTTGAATCAAATCATGGCAAGTTTGGCTACGAGCCTAGCCACAAAGCAGATCGTCAGATTGGCGCCTATTACTTGGAAAGTGTGGACGAGATGGGTGTTCGACAATAGGCACACAACATGTTGGTGGAGTTCAAGTGAATTGGGACCCAGATTCAATCGTCACTCGAATTGAGCTGCTCCAGAAGACACTTGGCGACAACTTGATCCAATGCATTATCGATATGTTGAAGCCCGGCATCCGGATTCACATTTTCAGCAGCGCACGTGAACACTTCTGCCTGGGCGCGTTGGCATCTGGAGCCATTGACACAGATCACTTTCTAGATGGGCTCCCCGGGTTTGCTCGTCTACACGTTGCCTTGGCAGAGGTTTGTGATCTCCCAATCATCGCCATGTGTCATGGAGCCACTCGTGGCGGCGGGATGATATTTCCTTCCGTCGCTGATATTGTTTTGGCCACTCCAGATGCTACATTTGGATTCCCCAAAATCAGGCGTGGTGTATTACCCGGTCTAGTGTCGCTCCATGCATGGCGCCGTCTAAACAACAGACAATGCAGACGCTTCGTGCTGACAGGAGACACGTTTGATGTGACCAAAGGAATGCCCATTGGTTTTGTCGATCTCAAGGCACGCAAAGCAATTGCAGTTGCTCAAGGCGACTTGGATGTTGCATTGGTTAAAACCCTCCCAGCAAAGAATGGAGAGTCGAGTGGGTCAATAATGGTGCCGTTGCCATGGTATCATTTTCTGGTGTTCAATGAGCTTGAACTCTGTTCTAGAGTTTGGAAGACTAAGTCTGCAACTTCAAATGAGACCAGATTTAGGTGCATTAATCCTGTTGGTGCCCAAGAGCAATGAATCTGACTTGAGTTCTGCTTCAATTGTCAAGATTTGAAAAAGCTAAGGCTCCTCAGAAAGCATTACTTCACACATCAACCTGGAGACTCGTATCTCCAGGACAAACCTCAAGGGCCCTGCAGCACCTATATCTCCTTTTGCATTGGTGCAACTTTCAGATGTCACCACAAGTCGGGACTTGATTGGGGACTTGATTGATGGGCTAAATGCTACTGCCATTAGTATGTCAAACCTACAACACATACCAATGGAAGAAATGTCAGAGACTATAGTGGTTCCCTTGGTACATGTCTCCTCTTTGGCATCCAGCAGTAGGTTAATTGAAGAATGTCTCCTCTTGTTGCAGCACATATCTGCCAAGTTGAAACAGCAACCACCAGGAGATTTAGTTTGTTGTAAAAGGTATGCTTCTTGATCTTCAATTCCCAGGGTCCAGTAGTCGAAGGAGACTTTGCATTGAAGGAATCTGTTCATATTATTGAAAAGGCAATTCACAATAATCATGAGATTGTACCACCCTTGGAGAGCATTTTCCCAAATTGTACTAGACTACCCTGGCCTGAAAGCTCGCCTCGCCCACTTCTGCAGTATAAAATTCCCATTGGTTCACGTGGCTCTGAATTCCACACAATGTTCTATGACTATGACAATAATCACGCCAAATGGTCCTCCCAGGCGCAGGATATGTTGAGCTGGGCCTTGCTGCTGGTGCAAGGCTATCCACCATCAGCATTGGTGGAGATTTTCCCATCAATTTGACCTTGAAGTCGGAGGCAAGTTGGTATCCAATCATCATTTTGGGGGCGGATGGAGTTTCGAAGTTAGTCGTTAGATGGCTTTGATTTTATCATAGCTTCCATTCGCCAGATCAAGGCTGGAGGGTTGCCTGCTCCAAGTTTGAGTACCCTGGACGAGCTCAAGGACAACCACACTGAAGCAGTGATGAACATCCAAGACCATTGTGAGCGCTTGGCCAATGCAGGCTACCACCGAGGTGCATTCCAAAGCATCAAGTCAGTAGCATTGAGCAAGGATGGAAAGAGTGCACTTGGCCAGCTTGGTATGCCTGATGATTTGAGCGCATCCATTATGCCTGCTACCATGCTCATCCTACCGTGTTGGACAGTGCGTTTCAAATGATTGATATCCCGGGTTGCAATGCATCACTGGACCTTTTCACGAACAGGAGCAGATATGGGCCCATGCGACTTTAGTAGAAGATGGGCCAAAGATGAAATGGTGTAGTATAGTTATCTTCGACACCGATGGGCCCTTGGTGTCTTTTGATGGCTTCTGATATGCAAAACTTGCGCCTGAAGAACCAGAGGCATCGTTGTTCACTGCAAAATGGGTATAATCTCTCATCGAGAGCATAACTAACTCAGGAACAAGTGATGGGGGGTGGGGGAGATGTAATATTAATTCAACTCTGTGGATGCCAGCCTTTCCATGTGGAGACCGCCTCGTATCGATCGCAATTTCCCTCTGTAGGCAAGACAAAAGGGCACGACTGCCTCATGTTTTGGACGAAATAATGATGCAAGGCGTCAACTTGATTTCTTCGACAACGGATATTGTAGAGGCAGTTGAAATGGCAAAGCAGCTGGCCAATACCATTGCAAAGTCCCCTTCAGATGAATTAGCCAATACTTGAAGGCTCTTGAGACCAGACGTCCCATCAGACCAGAATTTGGCCGAGGTCTGTGTCTCTTATGTAAAAGCTGTGCAAAATGATATGCCAGCAGAATTATCTCCCTCACCGATAATGTTTGATGGATAGTGGAAGAGGACTTGGCAGATTAGTGGCGGGTCAACAAGGTTTTAAGTGGAACAAGACCAGCATTCAGCTTTGTGTGTTGTATTCAACGAAACTGCTTAGACTTGTCAGAGTCGCAAGATGTGTTGGATCTTTGTCGTTGGTTTGCGATCGGGGACAGGGTTCCAGTCAGCTTTGCCTTCAAGGGAAATAAGTTTCCATTGCTCCTATCGTTGATGTCAGATCAAACGGTCATCATTGTGGCGCGACATTTGATGACACGACATCGATGCTGATGTTCACAATTGCATTGACAATGATGCGTTTTGGCGTGGGCGGCTGTGGCCGTCTTTTTACCAACGTTTTGCGTTAGTTGATGGCAAGTGAGATTGCTGATTTAAGGTTGATTCCATGTCATGAGGCATCTACCATTTCAGAAGGTGTGGCTAGCAAGAGAGATTGGCGAAATGCTGAGGGCTTGGTCTGCAGCACACAACAAAACCGTTGCTGAGCATTGCATCTCTGCTGCACAAACAATGAGCATTGAGAACAACACTTGCAAGATTGTTCCTTCAGTGAGTGATAGAGTTGCACAAGTCAAGTTTGAAACGTTTGAAGATATCAGGTCTCAGTTGGCCTGCATCAAAAAGGACAATGGGATATCAGGAGTTGTTTTCCATGTAAATGGCGACAAGGGATTGAATGATCTCGGCCCAGATACCAGCTCGTTCGCGTCGTGTCTCAATTACTTCAATTGTAGACTTGATGTTGTTAAGAGCATAGTGGAAATAAATCTACCGTCATGGTGTTTGATCGACGGGGCTCTAACATCACTTGGAATGGTTGTGGCACTGGCTGCAGATTATCCGATCATTACTCAATTGGCAAGTTTCAATTTTGGTGATAATAACAGTCTTTCATTTGGGTTTCCAATCATGGATGTTTTGGTGGGTGTGGTTGGCCCTTCGCAAGCTGAGACCCTTCGTATGGAAAAGGCCCTGGCTCCCGCCAACGAAGCAATAGAATTGGGGTTGCTCGCCGATTTGTGACGATTTAGATTCAGCTGTTGCTGATGGGCTAGATCGGATCAAGAATGCCTCCGCCAAAACACTTTATCGCTCGGCCCCGGGGGAGCCGCACGAGATTTCCCGTCGATGCTACAAAGATGCTTTAAACAGGTGGCAAGACACTGCAGATCTAAAGACGGAAAAGAATGGCAACGTGATTCGTCTCACGGTTGGCGACTTTTCAGAAGCAACAACGTTGGAGTTAATCAGTGCTCTGGAGCAAGAGTCAGCCTTCCATGCAATATTCTGATGTCTCCAACGGCAAGGGCTGCAAATGGCGGCTTTGCTGAGCTCCAGTTAGACATTATTGCATCAGGAAACGACATCGATGGTACTAATCAGAAGCTCCTAGCACGCCTCAGAAAAGCAGGAAACAAGCTTTAGAGTGTGTGCAAAGAGAGTCTTCCCGCATCGACATCGGCAGATGCTATGCAAACAACGAGGAAGAAAGTCTAGGAAGAACTATCGACAAGCAGACAAGTCTAGTCAATATGGATGTTTCTCAGTCTGGCGTCGTAAATACAGCTATCTAAACGATCCCGCATTTTACAATGGCATGAGCAAAGAGATGATGACCGATCTTCTGCATTGTGCAAAGAAGACTAGTGCATTAAGTGCTGAAGGCGCTGTAAAGGCTTTCTCTCTGGTATGGTAGCTCAATTTTGTACTGGGGCCGTCTTGAGGGATTTTAAGGGGGAGAGGAATCAGTATGGCCCCGAACTATTGTCTGAAATTGTTTTTACCATGAGAAAGATGTCAATGATGTCTACAGATTGCTTAGAAGCTTGGATTCTTGGAAGCTCGAGTTTTTGTTCCCGCCAAG
>JALLBF010000325.1:0-10723 GCA_036939945.1 Thalassiosira sp. AJA248-18
ATTTGAGAACATGTTAACATGCAAGCTTGGCTATGATTATAATTGCAGATCAAGATCAAGAACAGTCAAATTGAATACAAGAAGTCACATAAGGTACAAGGTAATAGTTCTAGCACCACTTATCCGTAAAATTACTACGTCAGCCACATGTACTGATGATATCACACTCTATGTTGTAAGATAAGTTTACCAATTAGCTACAAAGTTCAACGCTGCCCCAAAATTGTCTAGCGTGAAACTTGATGTACACGAATAACATTGTTCACAGAGCTTGCATTCATAAAATGAATTGTTCATGCATTTTAACACGGAGAAAGTAATTATTGTTCAGATCATGTGGAACGGGTGAGTCCTGAGACCCAGTAAAAGCTGCTCTGCAACGATTATTATCATCGTAGGCTGTTAGTGCGGGTGATATAAAATATCTTGGCAGACCCCCCATGAACAGGTCTGAGTGGTTACTGAGTAGACTTTTGTTGCATGCACTTCATCGTCGGCGTCGTGATAGGTCGTGATCTGTCGTGATTGGAGTTGAAAGATTTTCTAGGCCGGCCCGCCCGCCCCCAAATCACCCAAATCACCCGCTACGTCGTCCTGTCCGTCCGTCGCAGTGTTGAAATAAAAACAGCACGACAACCGACAACCGACAACCGACCACCGACATGAAAATGGCATTGTCGCCATAAATAATCCGCAGTGATCCCAGCTCAAGACCCTTGCACCATGACGACATCCAGGAGAGCATTTAGGATGCGAGCGCCACGTCCAATAGGACGCCTCTCCATTTTTCTGCTCATGATTTCAATAGCATTCAATGATATTCAGCACGCTCCAGTCATCGTCCGCGCCGATGATATTACCCTACAGCAAGTATTCAATGCCATTGATTCCAACCACGACCATTCCATCAGTGAGGCAGAGTACACTTCTGCCGTTGATAAATTGCTTGGAGTTGGCGATGGCGACACCACCGGAGCTGCTGCAGCCGCAGCTGCACCAGCTGTTGGTGTTGGCGCCCCCCCACTCGGGATGGATTGGAAAAATCCCCATGCAGCCAACAGCGGCACCAGCCTCCAGGACAAACTCAAATTCCACAACCCCTCATCGACCTCCAACTTTTTCAAGGCCCTGTTCGCCTCCTTCTCGGCTATTATGGCGACCGAAATTGGCGACAAGACATTTTTCATCGCTGCCGTTTTGTCCATGAGGAACGATCGCTTGGCCGTGTTTGGCGGGGCAATTTTGGCACTCATCATCATGACTATATTGAGTACTGCAATGGGATTGGTGTTGCCTGCGTTGATGCCGAAAAAATATACCCATATTATTGGGGGTGTCTTATTTTTATACTTTGGATTCAAGTTATTGCTGGACTCGCGGGGAATGGAGAACAAAGTATCAGAAGAGCTTGAGGAGGTGGAGGAAGAATTGGCAGAAATGAATAAGAAGCAGAGTAAGGCAAGAAAGAAGAAACACGCAGAGAAAGATGCAAAGAGTGTCAATGATGATGACGTGGAGGGTCAGATGGAGAGTGGAGATGGAGAGAATGGGGCCAAGAAACGACGTGGTGGAGGGGGTAGTAAAAGTTTGAAGCATGCTCCATCGTCAGGTTTGTCGGCCGCAGGGGATTACAGCGGATCCTCATGGGAGGCAGTGTTTTTGCAAGCGTTGTCAATGACGTTTTTGGCAGAGTGGGGGGATCGGAGTCAGATTGCCACCATTGCGTTGGCTGCTGCCAAGGTGAGAGATTTAGGATTTTGCGTGTGATATTTTGGTCAATTGACAAATAGGGCTCGTTACTATTTTATGAGCGAGGAATTGATCAAACACCACCACTTGTCATTTTTCAATTGCAGGATCCAATCGGTGTCACAATTGGAGGCTGCATAGGGCATAGTATCTGCACGGGTATGGCAGTGGTTGGGGGACGAATGTTGGCATCTCGTATATCAGAAAAATCAGTTGCATTCTATGGAGGACTAGTGTTTTTGGTGTTTGGTATTCATTCGGTATTTTTTGAGGAATAATTGCTTCTCCTGTGCGCGAAAAAATGTCAAAATCAGTTGAAGAACGAATTCATAATAAAGTCACAGCTGCCGGGCGATCATTGGAATAGTCTACGACCGGAGTCTTCATTTCCTCTTTTTGCAATTGTGATTGTTTTTGATTCTTTCCGTGTTTTCAATAATTGCATTTGCCATGAGACAAAGTTGCTAGAGATTTGCAGGGCTTCTGGCCAGCTTGCCACTGGTTCAGGAGAACTTGGAATCCATTGATACAGGCTGATAATTATGTGTTACTGTAGCTACCACTCAGGTTTTACATTCTACTAGACAAAAAGATATCACAAACAAGACTGACAAGATAATGTAGCGCTGGAATCGGATCACAAGCAGAGGGATATGCTAATATTGTAAAATAAAGTATGACAGAGTCAAACATTGGCCACGAAGCCGAACGATATCCCACATATCCATGTTTACTAACCCTCCCAGCGCTGCGCTTGTTAAGTTGCCAGCGACCATTAGACTTTTTCTGCATCTCCATGTAAGGTATGGCATCAAGGTAGCCCACAAGTGCCAAGAACAACTTTTATGGGGTCCTGGTACTTGGTAATATTGATAAACGTGGTAAATTCATCAATTTTACTTGATTCTCTTTATTGATCGAATTAGCCGTTGGGTAGAGAATGACCTGAGCCATTGAGGTAAGCTATTGCTTCCTCCCCCCTGTTTCATTTTACCACTCTTTGCCACCTCAACACAGTCATACATTGAGCCAAAACGAATACTGCGGTTCGTTAGCCCTGGCCCGTAGTGTGCATACTTCCCACTATTAGTTAATATCTTTGCATTAGGGTTGGCTGGGATTATGGGGCTGTCCAATAGCATGCACCAACATGTGTCATTAATGAACTGAACCCCAAAAGATTCCAGTTTCTGGGTGTAGCCGAGTTCTCTGCCTTTTGAGTGTACATGTCGTCCAAGTGTTGCAGTGACCTGAACACTTTCATGTTTGGGTCTGTCATCTTTATGAATCAAATTGGATAATCGGCCCAGTTCCTCCACACTTTTTGCCAAGAAGTAAACATGATCATAGGAAGAAAAAATACATCATTTGGAACAAGAGGACAACTAGAATATCAATCAGTGCCATTGAACATACCTTAAGTGCGGATTTCCAAGCGCAACAAGAGATATATCTTCATTGCCGTCATTCCCACTGTCTAAAGTCTCGTAAGACTTTCTCAGCATATTCATTGTCACCTCGACCCACCTCTCACCACAAGAGAACACCATCTTTTTTATTGTTTCGCCCCCCAATGCTTCTGGCGTTACATTTGCAATATGAAAAAGTGGGGCTGGCAAAGGTTGCAATCCAGCATGGGATCAATGTACAAGAAAATGCAGATCGACAACATCGATTGATTGTTAAGAACAAGATGAAGGAACAGCATGGCGCCGTGAAATAACAGATGAAACTTCCTATGGTCTCACCTGAGCCAGTTGTACCAAAAGCAGCACAAAATGCTTTGAGATTGTCATTTGAAACTGAAGGCAACGAATCGAACCCCAATATCAAGGGTATGCCACCATCCGAAAGATTACCACAAGTCCAGCCCATTGCAGGGAAAAACGAATCAAGCCCATGCTCGAATATCAAATCATCACTATTTTTTTCGTTGTCATTCATGTTTGCCAGCAGATGGTCCTGAATTAGCTTCGTTGCATCAATCACAATTGTTGGTGCCCTATTCTCTTCAATATGAACACCCACATTTGGAACACATCCAACAATTGCAGCGCATATATCGAAATAGTCGGCATATTTCTCCGTTCGTGCACCAATCACCTGTGGTAGCAGACATAAGAATACAAAATCAACACGAAGCCAAGTTTTTGATGATATACATGCATCATAAAGATGCTCACCGAGTTCGAGTAGACAACTGCATTGGACTCGCCCCAAATTATGTTTTCACCTTTCGTTGGCCTGGATGGAAGGAGGTACGGTGCGCAGGTAAAGCTCATTTCACAACCAAGCTCCAAGTACGCGTCACCTACAGAATTGGCATTTGCAGCGAGAGATGCATCAACGCCCAGCTCTTTCCACCGACGTCGATCACAACTTTGTGAATTCAATGTCGTTCTTTATAGAAAAAAGAGAGTGCCATTGTGTGAGATACATAAATACATCAGAGAGAAAACACCATACACAGCTATCGACATATCATTGTAGACCTACTTGACCTTCACCTTGCCCCCAAGGTCTGCCAACTTTCGAGCAAACTTGAGTCCTCCCGGGCCTATATACGTCACTGCATCAATATGTGCGCTCGTAATAGGAATCAACTCTTTCGCTCCAGATATCGATGCAACGCGTCGAACAGTCCGCAATGCCAATTCAGTTGCTGGCGATGATTGGCTTGATTCCACTACATTGCCATTGTTGTTGGTATTACCATTCGCGTCGTCATCCCATACCAACAAATCTTTCAGCTTGAGTAGATCTTTGGTAATTATTTCATCATCTCCACTTTGTATACACACGTCGCCTTCATCGTCTCCCTCTCCCCCCAGTCTTTTTATTGATAACAAACCACGGTCATTGCCCACGAGCTGAGCAAACTTGTCTTCGCCCACAGCACAAATAATTGGCACCGCAGTCGCCGCGCATTCATCTCCAAAGAACTCTTCCGCAACAATGGCACCTGTGCACAGTATTGAATCTGCCGACCGCAGTATAATGGCTCGAGGTCCCTTGCCATTCAAAATTAGCTCCAGCATTACCTGTGAGCCGGTGCAAGATCCTCTTCCACTGGGGATGCACAGGATCTTTCCGGAGACGCATTCTCCATGGAGAGAGTGTGTTTGATCTATAACTATGCCGGATACGGGGCAAATGCCTCCCCAGAAACTGATGCCCACTGTTGAATACAAAGCTTTGCATGTCATTATTGCTTCCCTGGATGACATGATGTATTGATTTTCCTCTATTATCCAGTCAGTAAACAACTAACTAACTGAGATATCAAATACCGTGGCTTGTGCAGGTTGTCGCCTCTTATTATTCGGTCGTTGGTCTTGAACTCCATATGTAGGAATTAATACACGATCTAGCGGGAACTTTTGACACTGGCTGGATGCTTGACATCCTTGATTGTGCCTCGCCAGTCGCCAGGCAGCTGGGTAGATTCGTTCTTTTATCCCCCAACAAATCTGACCTGTTGGGTGATTGGTCGTCCTGCACAATTGATGTACAAAACAAAAGGGACAATGGTTGGTCTTTGACTGTAATATAAACTGAAGTTGTGATGCTGCACGTACTTGCTCTTCTTTTGTTAATCCTGCTTCGAGCAATTGACCAGTCAGGTCTCATTGAGTCAAAATCAAAAGTCAAGACCTTCCAACACCTCCTACTGATACTGGGTGCTAAGGGAAAAGGATTGGCCCTACTCCTTGGTTAGCATTTATTTCTGGGTCTTGATAGGTAAAGGTAACAGTAAATATGTGTACCTAACTTAAACATATTCATGGATGTATTTAAGATCACCTGATGCTCAGATGAGACAAGTAGATATGACTTTTTCATCATCTGTCCCTCCCTATAAAAAGGTTGAAAGATATCTAGGACGGCTGATTGCTTATGGAAGTACCTACCAGACCCCCAGGGGTGACAATCTTCCCATCCCGGACACAAATTTCAGGAAATTTTCCCTTGATCACGATCACAAACGATTTGAGCTTGCCTTTCAAGAATCAACTCCCTTCTAAGTAATTGCCAGCTGCCTCATCGGGTGATTCCAATTTATTCCAATTTTCGTCAGTATCTCTCCAATTCGCATGGCAACTCCCGAATAAGATGGTGGTTATAGCAATCAACAGTTTCTTGTCATTTGAAAATATCCCTCAGCTTTGTTGGGTTGGGGGCGCCATACATACCATAAAATGGTTCCAGATTGAGCTATTAGTCCCTCAACAGTCCTATACCCGTTCATACTTCTCAGGTATTCTGTGGAGCCTTCTACCGAAGAGGGGGGTGTAGTAAACAATCACACTTCCCCTCTCACAAATAAACAATTCATTCCAAATATATATTTCCCATCTTATTCCTTCATCTCCTCCAAATTCCTCAGAGTCTTTTGCCGTACACGTTTATGATGCCGTTCTGGCCTCTTTTGATCTGGCTGATCTTGAATACCCACATTACTCACATCCCCATGATCTGGATGATCGAAGTAAATAACAATCACCGTCATATCATCATAATTCGCTTCATCCTCACAACAATCATCATTCAATAACCATTCCTCATGACTTCGATCTATAACAGCCTTACATGCCGCACCTGGATCACTTCGATAACGAAAGGCAATATCCACCGCTTCTTGATTGGACATAACATCAAACACACCATCAGATGCTACTACCAACACTCGTTCACTGGAGGTTATGGGGAGTGTGAGTAATTCAGGTTCTGCGAATACGCCAAACTTTTCAGCGACGGAATCCCCAATGGATCGTGTGAAGGCCGTGCCTGGATAATGTCCGTCTTGTGCCCAAATTCGTGGTGGATCTTCTACATCATCATCTATATCTTCCTCTATTGTACTGGGATCAATTTGACCAAATGATAGAATTCTTGCACCCATATCTGTACATCGTTTGGCTTCATCTTCTCTGTAGGGTGTATGATCTTTGGATAGAGGTACAGCCTGCACTCTATTACCATCATTCCCAGCAGAGGATCCTAATACTATACGAGAATCACCCACATTGCACATTGTAATTTCGTTGGCATGTATCAATACCCCCACAGACGTTGTCCCGGAATATGCGTCATTGATACTCCCCTCGGCACGTAGTTCCTCATTCACATCGACATGTGCATCAAACAACGCTGCTTGAGCGTCCGTATGACTAACAGGTGATTGTTTCGTTTGTATGCCCTTCTTCAGCAATTGGGGCAATCGACTTCGTACAAAGTGCGAACACTGTTCCCCCACTGGTCCATGACCATCATACACTGCAAAGAAAGCCGAATGCTGGTTGTAATGATGACCAAAGCAATCTTGATTGGGCTTCGAAGGATGATCGGGATCACGTCCACGGTGAGAGAGGGCCGCGTAGCGGAGGGAAAGGGATCCGACTGTGCGGGGTGTGGGTGAGGAGTGGGATGGGTTGAAGGAAGCGATTTTTGATGCAATGTCGATTGTGGTCGTGGGAGCAGTGGCTGAGGCAGTGCTGGTGGTTGCCATGGCCTCAGTCCCGGCTGTGATTTGACGCTCATTCTTTCCATGGGTGTTGGCAGCGCCGCCGTTCTTAGTGGTGGGCGATGCTGTATCGACTACGGCTGGGGACGAGGATGTGCAGCCCATGGTGGGAGTCTTTTGTTTGTGTTGTCCTTCTTGGCCTATTGCAGATGTAGTATTGACACAAGTTGTGTCATGTCGATGTCGTCATCGACCGTGCGTGGGGTGGATGGGGTCCCCCTTCTCAAAGAACAGTTTTTATCTTTGATCCCCTTTTCCCGCTCATATCTGTATTGATTCCAACAGTTGAGGTATGCAGATACAATCTTTGAGCGAGATAGATCAGAGGTGTATTATGTGCAGGAGGAGCAGAGGAGCTTTGGCAAGGTTTGGCACTAACAACACAGGTAACAACTCTGCCTGACCTTCTACTGCCTTCGGCACACTCTGAGGAGCAATATCGAAGATGGGCTAATACCATACTAGCTCTATTGGTGTACCTTCATCCGATTCTGAGGCAACGCATACTACTTGTAAAGTATGATCCACATTTTCATTTAGCTTGATCAATCACGGTTTTATTTTCAACATTGTGCAGATAAAAATGTGAGATATATTCGGATACTTTGACGGCCCAAACGATTTTCTGGCTTGCAAGGGATCATGCACTCGTTTCCCTAGTATTCTCTCACAGAGGATGCTGCGTGGACATACTTTTAATTGTTAAGGTGCCCGTGAAGAGGGGTAGAGTCCTACCGAGAGAATGAATTCATTGAGAAAGTCTTGGAGCAGATCAACGAGAACAACACCACAATCAGAACTTTATCCATGTGAAGGTATCGTTCGAAATCATTATATTATTCATGCAATGTTCTGGGATTTTTTTTTGGCATTCGAGGTGACA
Organism: Thalassiosira sp. AJA248-18; assembly: GCA_036939945.1. NCBI lineage: Eukaryota > Bacillariophyta > Thalassiosirophyceae > Thalassiosirales > Thalassiosiraceae > Thalassiosira > Thalassiosira sp. AJA248-18. Next base: position 8,157 of record JALLBF010000325.1, read on the forward strand.
CAGTCATCTGTCTTTTAGGTATCGCCGAAGACCTACATGATTAAATTGGTAGGGCATGCACTCCTATTAGCTTTGTACAGGAACGATGGATATCCATCTTACATTATCAGATGTACACCTCGCTAGGAGGATTTGGTTTGATGTCAACCCAAATAGGGGACAATTTTTTTTTGCAAACGGCTGTTCGTAGATGCAAGTAGTACTCTGATAGTACCTGCAGCGAGTTGAAAATTGTATTTGAAACTCAAGCGTGCCGAAGCGAAGCTCCCGTATTGCTCACAATATTTATCCCGAAGGAGATTGTCTTTCATTTACCACTAGAACTTAATCTAAGTTATTGTGTGGCCGTTTGTGCTTCGGCACACGGCACTTACTTTCATATTTTGTCGTGGGGCAACATAAAAAGAGGAAATGCCGTGACGGACAGCTCTCTACCGATCGGCTCGGATCTAGCAAACAAAGCTGCAGCTACAAAAATGACTCATGAAGTGATGAGGGCGATTGGCAAAGATACCATAAGGATAATAGCCAATCTTCTTCGAAGCCCGATCATCGTTTATATGATGAACAACTCAGACACAATCAATCCATTTATGAATCAGAAGGTTCCATTAATCTTTGGAATGATATCCCGCCTACTGTAAAAGTATCTGATATGAATATGGTATCAATGTATTATAGTTCCAAGGCAAATCGGATGACCCATGAAAACCAAAATAACTCTGAAATCTATGGCCACAATCGGATACTATCAGAACATCAGACAGTTGACGGGGCGATATCGTCAGCCAAACGATGTTATATGGTTCGACGGCGCCCATTCTCTCTCTTTGGAATGATATCCCGCCTACTGTAAAAGTATCTGATATGAATATGGTATCAATGTATTATAGTTCCAAGGCAAATCGGATGACCCATGAAAACCAAAATAACTCTGAAATCTATGGCCACAATCGGATACTATCAGAACATCAGACAGTTGACGGGGCGATATCGTCAGCCAAACGATGTTATATGGTTCGACGGCGCCCATTCTCTCCTGAAGACAATGTCAATTACAATAGCCAATAGTCAAAAGTCGATAGCCTTTCTTACTCTAGTGAGTTCTTAAGTCGTGATGTCATCGGATCCTCTGGCACCTGATGGTTACCAGTTTGTATTGTAGGCACACGAAGACTATCATTAATGAGTAATATATGATACAATAGTTTTCACGGAGAGGCAAATCTTTCACTGTTGATTCTGGAAACATCAATCATCGCTCAGGTATGTTGTAATATGTGCCAATGCCTTGTTGAAATAGGCTCCAAGTATTGCCTACTGAGTGATTTTTTGCCAATGCTTTGAACACATGGAAACGGTCTGGTTTTACATAACAGAGAGTCCAACATGTATTCCAGCGAGTTCCAATGGCACGATCCACTAGAAACGACCGGACGCAATAATACAGGGCTGCCATTGGGGCGGCCTTTTGAAGGGAATGCCTGACCCCAGCCAGAGCTTTTAGATAAAGACTGTTTTGAAGAAAACAGAAGAAATCTGTTATCCTTCAATGCGGAAAGATTTGCTGTTGCTGAAAGTAGTTGACCACTTCATCTGGCACATCTTGCAATGCTTCCCTTAAAAGCGAGTCTGAGTCAAATCTATGCTCGCGAAACTCGACAAATTTGAACCAGCCAGGGATACCTGAGGGTGCTCCACTCCACTGGTGAAACTCACTAAAATCTGCCCTTCCAACACCGACCACTATCACTGACAGTGAAATTTGGAGGTCTCGATATGATTGAACTAACTTTTGTGTTGACTCCAAATCACTGACCATACCGGCTGTTAATATCAACAGTACACAGTATTGCATATTTTTTTGTATGTAAAATTGTTTCGACCGAGCCGCTGCTGCTGCAGGCACAGTATTGACTACAGTTGGATCAAAACCCTTGAGTGGATTTGTTGCACACCTCCTCGCTTTGGATGGAGGTGCATTGTTGGAAACTGTTCTGTCGGCGGTGCTGATGCTCAAAGCAAATAAATGACTTCGCTCATAACCAAGCCAGCAATAGACGTACCTGTTGCAGTCTGTGCAACATCTTGTCACATAATGCACTTGACGCATTTTCACGATGAACTAATGCATTTACTTGACAGCTTCGACGTGAGTTCCTTTCCTTTTGACATCTTCTTGCCGTTGGAATTTACTAACTTCCACAGTTTGTAGTCATCAGCATACAACTCCTCTTGCACTTTCTTCAGTAACTCTGGCGTAAAATACTTTTCCATTTTGCCCTTGGAACCCTTTGAATGGCCATACACAGTGTCCGCTGCCGATGCATTGCTCGCCTCATTCTTTTGCTGAAATCCAACGTGAACTGTATGATTGGCTGGGTATGAAACTATGCTACACCATGGATTGAACCCAATCTTTTTGCCGCCATTAATGAAGTGTTTCCCATGTGAATCCCATAAGCCAACATGCCCCAACAATTCCTTCGTCTGATCTGCAGCATTGTGCAGGTCGCCAATGAACTGAAAGCGATCTAGCCTTTCAGACAATCCGCAAGAATACACCT